>JABSTR010002591.1:0-23070 GCA_013339765.2 Haemaphysalis longicornis
ACTAATGTTACTAAGACGAACACAGCTCCCTTGCGCCGTTGGGCAAGCTGGCTTTGATTTTTTATTAAGGTTTATCATGTCCGTGTGTACAACGGCAATATGTACGTATATTTATTTCCCTGTCTCTCAGTGGGATCACTGAGGCGGTTCTTACTGAACCAATTTTTTTTTTAATTTATAAACCCCATGATAATGGGCTTTTATATTTGGCGAATGTCGCCTTTGTGAGGTCGATGATATTGCATGTGTTACAAATGCAGACAGCACAGCAGAGACCCACAAGAGTACGGTCATCCAGATGCTGACCCAGTGGCAAGTTATGGTCTTTTTATGAGCTTCAAAACAAAACAAAAAAATCTCGGACTGCGTTAAGCACTACTTTTTCTGGTACCTCAGCAAATAGCAACAAATGAAATATTGGCAATGTTGTATTTTTATTCTGCGAAAGTTACCGGGAAATTCATTTTATTCACTACATAATCATATTTGGAGGTGTTCTGAGTACATTGTGAGCAGCTTGAGTGAACAGGGTTCCAGCGTATGCACATCCCTTTCCTTTAATCTTTCATTGCGCGACGGGCCATGGGGACTGGTTGCTGAGGTCCGCCAGAAGCTGAAATCATTGAAACACGAAAAAAAAATTTAACACAGGCATATCACCTGCGCTCACTCTTTCACGTCTAGAAAGAAATGGCTGTTGTTTTTCCTTTTCTTATTTCTGAAGTGGTTTTACAGCTGAAAGCGTCGACGTGGATGACAAACATGGTGACAAGCACAGAGACAGTGTGCAACAAGGCCAGAACAGATTGTTGGGCATGATGATTACATTGGCGTGTTACTAAAAAGTACGATGCTTGGCCTGCCCGATACCACGCCCCGTTTGCGGACACCTGCCCCTTCTGTGTGACTCATGCGCCAGAAGCCGACATTAAACAGCTGTTGTGGACTTGCTCAGGTCTCAGAAACGCCCGAATTAAACACCTTCGAGGCACAGGGCTCTATCCTGGGACACCCCCAGATCCTAGGCGTTGCATATGGGGACCCCAGTACCGGTTGCTTCTTTGAATTTTTGCGTGAAACTGGTGCAATTTAGTACCTTTAAAACTTCATGTCATACAGTAAGGCAATCTCTCGCACTAAAAATATTAAAGAGCAATGCCGATATAATGACGAACGCCCACGCTGAACCACATCTTGATCTTAGTACTCCTTACTCCACAATACATGCAATTAAAAAGAATGGTCGAAAGAAAGAGTGAAGGTAAAGATGAAATTACGGAAGAAAGGACGAAGGAAAGAAAGAGAGAAAGAAAAAAAACAGGGAACAACTCGCTGCTCCTGGACCTACAACCTTCGGAATACGTGTCCGATGACGTACCTACAAAGCTGCAGAGGGGGGGGGGGGGTCTGTGCTTTCTTTCGCTTTCTGTCGTCAGTCGGAAGCAGTCAAAACTGGCGGACAGCAGCAAAACTCCCAGAATTGTGGCCCTCACGGTAAGCCTCCTTCTCAGTTATGGTTTCCGCCTACGCAACACGGCTGACTTTTGCAGGGAGTGCTTATTGCCAGGATTTTGGTTTTCGTGGATTTATCACGTGCGGGAGCAAACCCTCCCCAGGCTCCACCAATCGTTGAAGCGCAAGGCGTTCCATAGCGCGAGGAGTTCGTGTGTGTGCATTGCTTTGTTAGTTTGCGTGCTTGCTTGCCTTTGTTCGGCTTCTTGCCCTAACTCGACATGTTGCCGCTCTCGATTCTGAATTTCACTTCTTTGGAGCCCTGGTAATGGGGAAGCCGCGTATAGCTCGGATTCCCGAGGAGCAACGCGCCTGCAAAGAGCTACGGCAAGACCAGAGTCGGGAATTCAATCGTCGTAGCAACCAGCAATGAAGATCGTGCATAAAAGGCCAAACGCATGCGGGAAGTCAGACAAAACACCCAATTTCGCTTCAGAAAACCCGCCATAAAGACGCAGGCACCACTTAGAGCAGACACTAAATTTAAGAGCGACTTTCTGGGAGACAGTTTCGATGTAGTTTCACGGTGTATGATCGGTTGCAGTTTGTGAACTTGTTCAATATCGGCACTGTGCAGAATCCTGAAAAGCGGGATCGTTCATTGCAAGCGTTCCGAATCCATTTACGCCAGGGACGTCTAAAATTTCAAAGTAAACGGGATGTATGAAGACTATGAGCTTAAAAATGCCAGATACATGGTTGGAAAAATCGCATTTTTTTGTTGTGGTGGCACGCGCCACAAGGTTGTTAATTTTTTCCAACTTCACCATCGTTTTCTCTATGAATTCTGTCTTGTGATTATGCACTTGTTGACGTAGTGTAGTGCCAGCGTTGGTTAGCTGTTCCACAAAGCACTGTTGAATACCCTTCTGGTGGTATAACCAATTCTGTGCCGCTGAGCAAAGCTCATACAGCGGCATATTCATTTTTCGATGGCTGGGTTTCTCCACATTAAGGGATTACAAGAAAAGAGCAGGCACACAAAACCTCTAGAGAGCGACTTCGTATTCAGCCCGAGCAGGACTATGTACAATAGTCGCGGAGGTCAACATCGACGCAGAGGACGATACCGCTATGGCGAAGGCTAGGTGGAAGGCATTTCTTCAAAACAAAGTACCGGACCCCAACCCGTTGCCCCTGGATGCAGCCGTTGGACAACAGTGTGACAAAGGGGCATAACAACGGTCATGGACCTTACGCCTAGAACGGCTGATTATTTTTTCCGGCTAAGCAACCCTTAGGGCTCTTCTAACTGCCAGAAGAGTGGTACCGGGGCCCTCTGCAGAGCGGTACACGTCCTATGGGAATGTTCAGCAGTGAGTGTTCACAGATGAAGCTGCCTCATGAGGACACTTGGCCCACCACAATCGGTGGACTTACACACATTGGGTCCATCTTCTTGGAGCTTCACCTCAAATAAAGTACTGTCTTGACACTCTGCCGATCTTCATCAGAGGAGCAGCCATTGAGGACGGCTTTTAGTTGCATTTATTTCTCACGATATTCCCTCTCCCCCCCTTACTTCATATGCTATTTCCGGATCATGATCCGGATCATGACCCAGGCCTTGGGTCGTGTCAAGAGGGCATGTAATTTTCAAATGAACGTATATAATTAATATTGCTGATGATCGCTTTATACATTAGTTATTTAATGTATGAATTCTGAATGATGTTACTCTAAATTACCAGTCTGCAGCGGGACTTATCCCGCCTCAGAGAGAGAGAGAGCGAGAGAATAAACTTTAATTAATTCAGAAAATGCGTGAGAGAGGCGTCCTCATTCCAGGATGCCTTGAGCTCGGGCCGCGTCGACCGCCCTTTCGATCAGGCGCAGCTGATCTTCAAAGCCGGAGCTGGCCAATGCTCTCCCCCAAAGCTCTGTGGAAAGGTGGATGTTAGGGGGGTCTAGGGTGGACTTGTCGCAGCCGCCCACTATGTGTCTGAGAGTCCCAGGCTCTCCACAGAAGCGGCAAAGGGGAGAAACGTGTGTCCGGTCAAAGAGGTGTAGTCTGGTGGAATGCGGGAACATGTTGACCTGCAGGGCACGCAGAAATCTTTCCTGATCCCTGGGTAGCGATTTGTGCGGCGAAGAGTAGGTTTTATGGGGCAGCCTATAGTGTTGCGTGCATTTCCTGGTAGGTGACAAGAGGTTGCATGCGCTCGGGCTCGGCTTTCGGCTTCACCAGCGCTGGCTCGGCGGGTCAAATCTCGAGCCACGAGGTTGCGATCTCGTTGCCGGGGATTCTGCTATGAGCTGGTGCCCCGTACAATCCTCACTGGTCCTCGTTGGTATTCTCTGATTGATTAGTCCGAAGGTGTTGTGACGTGCAAGCGACCGTTAGCAAGTTGCGGCACGCCTGCTGAGAGTCTGAGATTATAAACTTTGGCGTCGCTTTGGCTAAGCGCAAGTGCTATCGCCGCTTCCTCGGCTTGGAGAGGGTTGTGTCCGGGAATTGAGATGCTGCAACCTGTGCTGCTTATTTAAAACGACGGTGGCTGCCATGGCTTCTCTTCCGGGGTAACAGGCTGCGTCTGTGTAGGCGGTAGATGGTGCATCTCCGTACAACCTAAATATTGCCGGGCTCGGGCTTTCTCTGCGATCCTCGTGATGCACAGGGTGCATATTGCGTGGTAAGACGGGCACTATTGAAGTGTTTCTAATGGAGTGGGGTACGTTTCCAGTAAGGAGAGGTGGGTGGCTGAGTGGGGCCGACAGCGCCAGGCGTGAGAGGATGAACCTCCCCGTTTCGGTTGCTCCTAACCTCAATCTTTGGCTAGACAGGTGCGCCTCTATTAACTCCTCGGCCGAGTTGTGGATGCCAAGTCGGAGTAGTCGTTCGGTTGAGGTGCTTGCCGGGAGACCCATGGCTTGCTTGTACGCTTTCCTGATCAGGATGTTTATTTTCTCGAGCTCTGTGGCTTTAAGCAGGGCGTAAGGTATAGCGTACGTAATCCTAGACACGACGAAGACCTGGACAAGGCGAACCGTGTCCGCTTCCCCCATACCCCTGGTTTTGGTCGTGACTCGTCGTATCATATGAGTAACCTGGTCTGTTGTGGTTTTAAGCTTTTTGATGAGAAGGGTGTTGGAGCGGTCCGCCTGGAATATCATGCCCAGGATCTTCACGCTTGGAGATGGCGCAATGATATGGCCCTCTAGGCGTAGGGTGATAGTGGGAGAACCTGGAGGGTGTGTTTTGCGCGGTGAAACCAGGAGTACCTCAGTCTTCTGGGGGGCGCAGCTGAGACCACATGACTTGGCATAAGCAGCCACCACATCCGCTGCCTCCTGTAGGCGGCTCTCTAAACCTCCGATCGACCCTGTGGACGACCAGATGGTTATGTCGTCAGCGTATAGGCCATGGCGGATCCCCTGGATGTTGTCGAGGAGTGGCGGCAGGCCTAGCAGGGCAATATTGAACAGGATAGGAGACAATACAGCTCCCTGTGGTGCTCCGCGCCCACCTATAAGATGGGGTCCGTAGCCTTTTCCCCAACTTTTAACACAGCTTTCCCTCCAGAGAGAAAATCTCTGATGTAGTTTTAAACCCTGGCTTCACATCCCAGTGTGTTCAACCTGTGCAAAATTGCTGTGTGCTTGACGTTATCAAACGCCCCTTTGAGGTCCAATGCGAGAATGGCAGTGGGGGAGGCACGAGTCGCAGGGGCCATCACTTCCTCTTTAAGCTGAAGTAAGATATCCTGCGTTGACAGTCGCGGACAAAATCCCACCATCGTTGGCGGGATTTTGCCTGAGTCTTCCAGATACGGTTGCAGTCTGTTGAGAACCACATGCTCTAGGAGTATTCCCACACACGAAGTAAGAGAGATAGGTCTCAAGTTTTCAAAGGCTGGTGGTTTGCCTGGTTTTGGTATGAGGCGGACCTTCGCTGTTTTCCAATCTTCGGGTAGGGCACCAGACTTCCAAATTTTGTTGAGGTGGGCGGTAAGTTCTAGCAGTGAACGGTCGTCGAGATTGATGAGTGCTTTGTTAGTAATTTGGTCAATTCCTGGAGCCGTGTGGCGCCTCAGATTTTGAATGGCCGCGGTAACTTCGTGAAGATGGAGATCCTCGTCGAGAAGCTCGTTTTGGCTGCCGGTGTATGGCTGGCAATGGCTCCGCATGTTGCGCAGGGAAGTACCGGGCTTTGAGAGCCAAAAGGAGACCCACTTCACTGCCTAAGAATTGGTGACTGACTCTGGTCATGTTGTGGTGGGATTCCGTCATGCTGCCTGTCGGACTGATCGAATACCGGAGCAGTCTCCAAGTTTTGGAGGCGCTTAGTGTGCCTAGAAGCCCATCGCAAAGGGTCAGCCAATTTTCTCTCGCAAGCTTGTTCGCGTATTCTACCGCCTTGGCGGTGAGTAAGCAATGCGCTTTTTGAGTTTCCAGATTCATGCGCTGCTTTTTCCACCTGTTCAACAGGCTTCGTCGGGCTTCCAATAAGTGAAGGAGAAAGGCGATCGATGCAAGGAGTGGTTGTGGAAGTCTGTAATGTTTTTGTATGGGCTTTCACATCCCGGGATAACTGTGCGATCCATTCTTGGATGGTCGAGGAATTGTCCTTCCTCGCTTTGGTGGTCTTCCTGCTCATGTCTCTCTTAGCTTCGTCCCAGTCCGTTAGACGGGCTAAAGCAGTACTGACCTCGTACTCCAATCCATGTAGAGTGATGGCCGGTAGGGCATGATCGCTGCCATGGTATTCGTCCAAATTGGTCCATGTAGCAGGGGGGATGTGTTTTATGAAAGTGAGATCGGGATTGGTGTCTCTTGTCGAGCTCGTGCCGATTCTTGTACTCTTCGTGGGATCGATTATAAGTGTGAGGTCCATGGCTTCAATAAGTCTGTAGAGCAGGTTGCCTCTGGGGTTTGGTAGTATTTGTAGCCCCATAAGTGGTGGGCCGCGTTGAAGTCGCCCATTATAAGCAGGGGGTGGCGCGCTGCTTTGGGAGGTGGCCTGCTCTATGACATGTTTGAGGATGCTCGGCGGGCATCCTCGGACGGCAGTGAAACGTTAGGAGAAAACAAGGGATTCTTCTTTCTTTTAACTTGTCGCGGTATCAGCTCTAGCAGAATAGCGAACGGTTCGGATTGATGCAGGTGGTGCTGTATAGCCACTATAGTCTTTTACTCACGAGGGTGTGAAGGCTGTCCCCTACTTCAGGGCTGTACGTGACTGATTCCGGGTAGGCGAGCGCGTGTGTGTTCGTTTCCTGAAGCACAACAATGTCCTGGAGGGGGATGTTGACGAAGATATGCTTTGCAAGAAGAGAGCCGTATTGGTTTTTAAAGCTTCGGCAGTTCCACTGCCATACGGTGGGTCTTTCCTGTAGAACCTTGGCGAGGGTCAGGCGTCTGTAGGGGGTCAATTAGCCGAGCGTTCATACACTCTCGCAGCTTATGTAGGCGATATTTTAGCGGGGTCACAGTGTGGATCTTCCGTTGTTCGCTTGGTCGATAGGCCTGTCGGTGAGTTGGGGGTCGAAAATAACCATTACTGTTGTAATGATCCCACTGTCCTAAGGAGCTAAATATAATCCATCCCAACTACCGTGTTGTCTTCATCGACGCACGGCGGATTATTAGGGAGAACAAACATCATAGTTCATTTCCTCTTCGTCGACGTATGGTACTGCCAAGAAGCTGAATATAAACCATTCAATTTATAGCCATTGATCCTGATCACTATACATACCCTCTGCGTTGGCGCAGCAGTTTAGCCAAGAAAATAACTGCAAAAATTTTATCTGTAGCCGCCAACGCTGGAGATTACCGAAACAGCGAGGTGTAAACCATTATGAATAACACCTGTTGCAACACCGAAGTTGTGCTAGGCTACTCACAGTTGGCAGTCAATCTCAACTTAAGTAATAGGCAACCAAAGCTGGGCTGAAATCACAAGACAGATTTTTTTGATCGCATACCGACATTGCTAATCGACTGACTCTGCTGTGTTATCAATTATAATAGGCAGTCAACACAATGAACTTCAATAGGGATAAAACAAAATGGGTTTTACAGCCTCAAAGTTCGAGTCTAATACGCGTGTAAAGTGTTTCTCACTGCATATCTGGCATGCTGTAATACACCCAAACAGCCCCTAAACATTGATTGATTGATTGATTGATTCTGAGGTTTAACGTGCCCACGCTTCACAGGCGATGAGGCGCGCCGTAGTGGAGGGCTCCGGATTAATTTTGACCACTTGGGATCTTTAACGTGCGCCGAAATCTCGAACACACGGGCGTTTTTGCTTTTCGCCTCCATCAGAAATGCGGCCGCCGCGGCCGGGAAGCCCCTCATATTGTAACGTGGCGGCAGAGCCAATGACTCGAACGATGGTTGAAGGATGAGAAACGATCTATTTACAGAATTTACAATGCGGCCATAACCGCGCGCGCTTGGACCCAGCCACTTCTTCGCCGTCCTCGTCGTCTTCTGTGATGAGCCGTGGCAGTATAGGGCACTGGCAGCCTAGGTGTCCCGTGACAGTATTGACTTTGGCGTCTTATGGTGAATCATTAACGGGAAAAACATGACTTGGCGTCACATAACTGTGTACTCTCTCTTCGAAAAAAAAAATCGGAACCACCCACTCAATCTATCAAGAACGGATGAACAAAACATTTGTTCATCCTAGGCAACAAATACGGGCAACACGAGGCAACAAATGCGGGAAATTTCACTTATTGCCAGAGAGAAAGTACTGAAGTTCCAGCAACAGCATTCCGATAATGTCAGTTATGCATGTCTGGGCCATTGTATAGTAATAAGTGTTGATTTCTTCAAAGCACACCATCTCTTGAACTGATAACCAGCGTTCCACGATGGCTAAAGCGGCGAATGTGCAAATTGCATGTTTTCTTTACGAAGTCGGGTAAGTATAAATTACGATAGAAAAGGAGCAACTTACGTTGGACCGTATCAGTAGGGGGAGGTGCCGGCGCTTCGTCGTCAGGGGGAGGGGCGGTACGATCGTTTGAATGTTCCCCTGGACCTTGATTAGAAGGGTTTTGGATAGATATGGCAGAAACACCCATTAGAAAAGCAGCAAGAATTACAATCATCGCCATTGTATTGGCGTATGTTTGAAGCGAGTATACGGATTAACGTGTAACCGACAGCGCCCTTGCAGTCAAGAATAAATATGCGCGGACAGGGGCTATTTAAAAAAACTAGAAGAGCGGCGTGCATCAACGAGATCGGCTCTTTCTCCTCCGGCCTTTTTGTGATGCACTTATGGAGGCGTAATAGATTGGCTGGGAAGCAAAAGTGCGACTGAATACTACTTATTTTACTATGCATGCCCTAACGCAGAGAATGTCAAGCACTGGCCCATGGGCTCACTGGCAATATCCGCGAAAATGCTGTTACATTATCCACAAAAGCCATCACAATGACATTTCAAATTTAGACTCTTAGACGATGCAAATAAAATGCATAATGTACTCCACGGAAAACTCACAGGGATCAAGGAACGGCGGGACACAGACACGGCATCCCGAGTCTAATATCTTACCTACCCTGGTGGCGAAGAACGGTGGTATTAAAATGTGACCGACGGTAGGCTGGCTACTAAAAAAATTACGGGCGACGCTTAGAACTTTCTAAAAACGTGTGGGCGATAGCCTAGTTGGACCTTTTGTTGATCTGCTCTTAAACTTTCGGTTAACTTTGTGGCCGCGTCCGCCATCACTTGACCTCGGCAGCACAATTCGAAGCTTGTTCCGCTCGTCCGCCAGTGCCAGGGCTCTGCTGTTAATCTGATGGTGAACTTTGTGTTGATCAAGGATCAACAGAAAGTTCACCAGCGCGCCTGTCACAACTTGTCCAGCCTCTGGCAAGCGCCCTCCGAAGCTCATTTTGCTCGCTAGCCATCGCAAGGAACATCCTGTTCATTCCGTCGGTACCTTCACCTCCATAGGCGGCTCTGATTGATTGATTGTGGGTTTAATGGGCCCCTGAGATGGGGTATTTTGGGGGGTCGATGGTATAGCATCGCAACGGCTATTTCTTTGAACTAATCTGTACGTACTAGTCCGACGTTGTTGAAAGCAATCTTTTAACGAGTGTGAAAATGCACTAAAAAGCTACAAAAACATCTTTCTTATCCATTTCCTTTTACTCAGTTCGGATATTTGTGTTTATACCGAAGTGTGAAGCTATTGCACATCCGGCTTGACTGCTCACCTGTTTCTTGGCGGAAGGATACAGGGAGCGTGGGAGAAAGGACGTGCGCGGGGCGAGCGCTCATCGCTCCGTTGCTGGTAGTAAGAGTTTCATCAGTTTCATTTGTTTCTTGGCTGCTGTGCCCAAACTAATTCTTCTCACCCTCCTCTGTGTTTCGAGCGTAACCTCCACGTTGTTTTCAATTATGAGGTTGTATCGAATGAATGCGCCAGGGCCCGACACGCCGAGACGACAAAGGCGGGAGCTCCTCACGTAGCGCTTAGCGTATAGCGAGCACTGCTCGTGATAACGGGGCACACGCTCACGTGTGCTCACGCTGGCTGAATAAATAAGTTTAAGCCCAGACCTGTCGGAGCTGATTGTCCTCTGCCCGGTCGCGAGGAGGTGAGAGCATGCGCATCCCGTAACGACAACTCCTGCCAATGAGTTTCATTTCATCCATCAAGTCACGACTGCAGGAATACGTGGTTGGCTGCGCTCGGCCTTCTGGTGAGCCGTGTTGCCTAGTGATCCTTAGAGCACTTGAACCATTTGCCGTGTGTAATGGAAACAAGAGTGTTTCATTTGCCGCAGAAAAAACGAAGGACTGCACCTCTGGCGGTTCCTTCTGCATTCCGGCTGACCGGGCTGACCCCCCAACCCTAATTGAAAATGTTGAGTTTTATGGAAGCCGTCAAACATCAATGTAGTGGATTATGGGTAAAGTGGAACTAATGTTGGCACGAAGTGCCAGATGGACAGCAGTGTTGGCACTAGGGCAAGGTGGGATGGAATGTCGGCATGCTGGTAGAAGACGGTGGCCATTCCGGTAGCTGACGGCATGCTGGTTAGTGGCACGCCGATGCAGGCAGGTTGGTTGACGTTATGAAAGGCAAGATATACGAGAAATTGCACAAAAATGATGAATGTAAAGCAAAGATGCTACGCAATGCTAATCAAAACTGATTAATTTCTTGCGAACAATTTATACAAACAGATTAGCAGCAAATAAGTAAGTTTACCTAACTTGCGTTTGCTCTGTCCATTCGAGTCGCGATCCTTTTCTGCTGTCCTGCCACAATGCTCTGAAAATTTATCAAGCATCTATTTTATGGGAGTTTATTGATTGATTGTAGGGTTTAACGCGCCGACGCAACGAAGGCGATGAGGCGCGCCGTAGTGGAGGGCTCCGGATTAATTTTGACCACCTGGGGATCTTTATCGTGCGCCGAAATCTCGCACACACGGGCGTTTTTGCTTTTCGCCTCCATCAGAAAAGCGGCCGCCGCGGCCGGGAACGAACCCGCGACTTCGTGCTCAGCAGCGCAACGCCTTAGCCACTGAGCCACCGCGGCGGTTTTTTTATGGGAGTTTAGAGGTGTGTGCTGGGGTGCTTAAAAATATTACACAAAACAAATTTGTTTTTAACTTTGATTATATTACCATGAAATATCAAATATGGTGACTCTCCGAACAGGGTGGCAGCTGAAAAGAATAAAAAACATTAGTTAAACATTAAAGCTTATACAAAACAGATCAACTCAATAAAAATGTATGCGCACATTGCACATGCCCCCTTAAACATCCTGACATGGTGATTCCGATGTGGTTGGTTCCTTGCTTCTGCCATTCCTCTTCGACATAAAAAATAAAAATCTGTAGAAAATAAACATTTTCGCCAAATTAAGTGGGAACCATCCTTCTGGGACTCCCTTCAAGTCATGGCATGGTGCCCTCGACCTGCACTGCTGTAGGAGGCATCGCATCGCGGCAGTGCCTTTGCCATGATTTGGAGCGCAACAAAATATAACACGAACGAAGAACAGAGTAGACGAGACAGGAGCTAACTTCCAACTATTTTATTCGGCTACGCATGTGCTTATATCCCCTAGGAAAAGAGAGGGTGAGAAAGAAGGAGCGTACACATACACAGATGATAACAAAAACGGATATGTTTACAGCACGGTTTTCAGAAAACCCATTTAGGTACGCTACCGAGCAATCGAGGTATCACTTACACAGTCATTCGCTCTCTCCTTGATATAATACGCTTCGGCTAATTCCCTCGCCACCCTGTTGACCGTTTGTTTAGTATTTCTATCTCATTGAGCCGTGGCTCACAACCGCAGGCACGAGAGTGCGTGGGCAAATGTGCTCCATTATCTTTTCCAAGTGACAAATTATGTTCCCTGGCTCTCGTTGACGCAACGGCCCGTTTGACCAACGTAATACCTTCCACAAGATAGCGGGATTTCATACACAACACCGACAGCACAGTCGACATAGCGATTTGCGGGTTTTGTCACACATGCCTTCTTCCTTCGTTCACCCGATATGCGCGAGCACAGACGCGCAAATTTACACGGGGCAGAGAGCGCAAGGGTGATCCCGTATCTTTCGGCTACCTTTTTCATGTTGTGGGCCACTCTGTGCACATACGGCATGACATCCGTTTTCTGCGGACGGGAGATATCTTTAGCCTTCTTCTCTCCTTTCACTTTTGAAAAGTGAAAGGACAGAAGAAGGCTAATTGAAAAGTGAAAGGAGAGAAGAAGGCCAAAGATATCTCCCGTCCGCAGAAAATGGATGTCATGTATACATGCACAGAGTGTCCCACAACATGAAAAAGGTCGCCGAATGATACGGGATCACCCAAGTGAAACCGTGCATCCATCACTACATGCGACTAATTTAAAAACAACTTTATGGTGCAAGAATGAATACCTCTGATTTTAAGTCGTCTATCTTGACTATCCCCCAGTCTTCTCTCATCCCAACGCCTTGCAAATGGGTTTCACCAAACGTCTAAATGCTATCAGTATTGCAAAGCCACTGCTGTATACAGTGCTAGGCACATGCTGCTATATTAGATTGGCAACTCGGCTCAGATGGCAGCTATTTTTAACACGGATTTAATAGAACAAGTTGCCGAGCGAGTTGGCAACTCGCTCGGCAACTTGTTGGAAGAGCGCAGTATGGACCAAAACTATTATCAATAAGATCAGTTTAATCAATAACATACTTTGTCGAACCACCCGCCACAACACAGGTCTCAAAGAACACGAGCTTCGCAAGATAGTAGAAGCAGTTATCTTTTCCAGAGTTTTGTACGCCTTTCTAAACTCACGAAAACTCAAAACAATAAATTGGAGATCGCCATTCGGAAATGATAAAAATGGAGCTCGGCGTGCTCATGTACGCCTCAAACTATCTTCTTGCCGACACGGCCTTCCACAATACTCTTGAGGAGAAAGTAGCCGCTCACATCGCTGCCAAACAGCACAGGCTCAGGACGTCAACCCAAGGTCGCGCCATCCTGGCTGATATAGGGTTTGCGACATCTAACTTATCTCGTCTACCAAAAAAACCTCCACCATGGGACACAACTCTTAGAATAATGGCCAAGGCAATCCCGCGTTACATGGACCCGTCTTCATACTCCGGCAGGCCCCAAAGTAGAGCCCTCCATTTTTCCAGCCCTCCACATGACACATATTACACAGACGCCACGTTTACCGACAACATAGCCATTACTGTTACGGTAGGTCCACGTGAAAACATAATCCGTCCACACTGTAATGTACCTTCTTCTACAGCTACTTAAATTCAAGCCATTGCCGATTCGATCATGCTGCAAACCCATTCAAGTGACCAAATTACCATCCACACGGATAATCAATGTGCCCTCAGAGAATTAAATCACAAGTAACTCCTTGTGGTGGTGGTGGTGGTGTTTGTTGTGGGGGATCAGGCGGGGTTAGCCTGGCTGGATATGCTGACAATTGCTCCGCCCAAGCTCTTCCTCATAAGCCAATGGTAGTGCCCCCTCGCCACGAGTTTGCCAGCTCCGTCTCCTGAAGGAAGCTTAGGAGAAGGCGTGACACGTCTCTGCGCAGCATCCAATGTCCCCTTGGAAAGATGATGTGGTCCAGAGTGCTGTGAGGGGCTGCCAGTTTTCGAATCGCTGAGAGCATTGCAGTTCGCTTTACATCATGCTCTAGGCAACACATTACGTAGTGGTGTACATTCCCTATCACTGCACATAACGAACACAGGGGCGATCGCACGAGGCCCGCATTGAATAGCCATGCTGTGGTATTCGCTGAGCGCGTTCGGATGCAGTACAGCAAAGTTGCCTCCGGTCTTCTAAGCCCCGCTGTGACGCAAGGCCGGTGATAGGCCGGTGACGCAAGGCCGGTGAATATTTTTACTTACTTTATCTTTTGTCACAAATAATCACATTTACACAATTATAACGAATAAATTTGTTAGCTTTGCCAATAAGAAATTCTGGTGCAGATCCAGGACATTGCATGGTTGCTGCTGTGTGGTATTTTCCAAAGGATGTGTTTACATGAACATTAAAAATCAATTCGATATCATAATCCGTACCGGGTTAGGATGCGGCCGTGGGTCATCATTAATTCGGCTGAAATCGCCTCGTGAATACAAAGTACAATAGCAATAAAAATCTAAAAACAAGGGTAAGTACGTTTAAATATCTATTCCTTCCAAACATCCCACTTTCGAAAGATACTCGAATCGAAAATGGAGATGAAACACAACACCTCCTGTCGTGTGCAAAGCTGCGCGCTTCCTTTTCTTTTAAAGTTTTAAGCCACAGCTTGTGAATATTCCATGCACTGAGCCATTTAAATATTTTACGTAGTTCTGGCAGAAAGTGCTAACTGACGCCAGATAATCCTTAAGCCCCAATGCAAAATCAACCACACAATCTGCGCCTGCATGGGGATGCTCCGTGAGTAATGTAGGCGTCCTCCATATTACAGCCAGTTCTTTATTGGAGAAACCTAAACTTGGGGCACTGCAACACACATCAGCAAGTGCATTGCTAAACTGTCTCGTTCCTCATCATGTAAAATTGGGGGGAAGGGAACTGACACAGAATACGAAAGATAGAACGATGCGCAATTGTCAACTGGGAATTCCGTTCAGTAAAAAGGTAATATATAGGGAAAGTTACACCGATAGCTGATTGATACAAGAAATTACCAAGTGCACAAGTTATACAGGCGCGCTAGAGGGAGGACTGGGCGGCTGCGCATGTTGACCCTTCCCAGCATTTAAGAAAAGTTTCCCCGACTTCCATCTCCATCTTGCCCCTGTGGCTGTTCACCAGCATTGTTTTGGTGGCTACGCGGGCTTTGTTTCAGACATTGCGAGCCGCAGAGTGTCGACCAAGCCACGTTTCAAAGATGGCCTAGTCAAATGCCGCAAGCGCGATTGATGCCTAAGGAGTACCAGATGAGGGTTTTTAGATACTGCCGTCCTTCAATGCTGAACTCGCCATTACTAAAAAGCATGTGTTTTCTTTAGCTACACGCGAATCCCGACATGGAAACCAATAATTGTACAGCACCCATGAGCTTGCGACACAACTCCGAATTTTTACTTATGAAGTGGCTGCACATAACGATCTTACGATGCGGTCGATGCCTAGTTTAAATTTCCTCCCTAAAACCCTTCCCTTTGACACCACAATTCCTTTTGTGCTAACATTCTAGCATCCGCGATGAATTTGCGCAGTTTATCTACTCGTAGCTAGTACTGATCAGCGGAAGGCCATTTTTATATTCTCCACATGATTTTATTAATCGAAACCTTTAATTTCATACCAAACACACCCTTGCGGCATTTCTATGAATTTTAATTAATTTATGATTTACCATGACTAGCTCATAAGGATAACGAGTAAGCATCTTTTGTTTGTTTAAAGGGATTCCCCTCATCAAGACTTTCAATTTGATACCCCATACCCCGCGTCAGCATCACTTTGATTTGTGACCCAAAGGATGACTCACCGTGACTATTTCATGATTATGCCCAGGAGAAATGTTTGTTTGCTTTACGTGATCTCCTCATTGAGACACCAAGAAATCGGTGCTGGTGGGCTTCACGACAACGCCCCCGAACGGCCATTCATCGTGCTTAAATGTGCGAATTTGGCGAATGACGAGGCCCAGCATGCGATTAAAGTAAAAACTAGGATCTGTGCTGGGAGAACAGCGCACACGCACGCCTTGCGCACGCCTTGCGCAGTCGGCGTTAGAGCATGTCGAATATGTTAGGGACAATCCCAAAATAATAGAAAAAATAACAGAATTTGTTCTGAAAAATGGTCTCTATGGCCGGTATTCAATAGCGAGGCACGCATGCAGGCAACCGTGTGAATACGCCGTCACTGGTTACGTCGGGCTCCGCGAGGTGGCGGAGCCCGACGTCATGACAGAATTCCACGACAGAGCAAACATGCGTGTGCATGCGCATTTGTTTTGCTTTTTTCCCATATTTTAACACGAAAGTATTTTATGCCTAGATACACAAAGATTTCACATCCGTCATATCTGTCACAGAAATGTCGCCCCAACAATAAAGTGAGTGGTCTTTAAAGGGTGCACCTCTGCACACAGAGTCTTCTTGCTGGGAAGCAACCTTTAGTACTAAATAGTACATCATACTCAGGCTTGTTCGTTTTCGGGTTTTTTATTTTAACACAAAAGCGTTTTATGCCGGGATACACAAAGATTTCACTGACGTCATATCCGTCACGGGAATGACGCCAGTACACCTTTGAGGCAGCGACCTGTCAGCAGGACTGTAGCTCGCCAAGCACACCCACAAGACAGCCGCCGACGCGCAAATCATGCTCATTAAGCTGCAGATTTCGCTGCACATTTCACTTTCGTGTTTTATGGATTCCTATGACAGAGGAATCAACCACAGTTTTTTTTATGAGTTTTGCGCGAGCAAGAGAATAGGTTAAAACTGCAATTCGTTTCCCCTTAGCGACCACACATCACTAAAAAAAAAATTTGGGGTGGTGATTTCCAGGGACTGAAGTTTTTTCCAGCTTAGGGGCTTTATGCACGGCAACGTTTGTTCGGTCTGACTAAAATTTATTTGAAAACAAAAACTGCACCAAAATGACCATTAGCTGACAACTAATTTTGTGTTCTGCCGTGAACAAAAAAAATAACATAAAAGATTTGGAATCGCACTACACGCTAGATTGTCGCTATCTTTGGCACCCATATCTCCGTGACTAACTTGGAAGTTGCGACTAACTTGGAAGCCATGGGTAATGTCGACGACCAGATATTTGCAAGTATATCTTTAAAATATCGTTCGTCTAGAAAATATAAATGTACGCAAAAAAATGGTTGACTGCTGGGCTTTTTCTAAAAATGTGTATCTTTAAAATCAAAATAAAAATACCCTGGCCTTCATTCGCTTCAGAATTTAGAAAAACAGACTACTCAAGAGGGTCAACAATACTCATAAAAGATATGTTGCGTCACTTTGTTTGTACCGAAGTTATAAGCGGCTGAAATCACTCGTTCGAGGCGCGTCTCCTTGCTGTGCGCTCCGCTACTGGCTTCGCGCGATGCTAAAAACGTGTCTGGTTGCATCTGCGGCTGCACCACGTACTTTTCAACCTGTGACGTTCTTCTTCCATTCCCTTGGTATTTGATTTGGCTAATAGAAACATTACGTCAGCAAGGGGTGCTTTTTGGCCCGTCTTAGCCACAGGTGTAGCTGTGCTGGCGCTTCTTCAGCGAAACCACAAAAAATACTAAAACGCGCATTTCTCTAAATGTCTAAGTCCGGTTTATATGTTCCTACTTTCAACATTGTTGAACAAGAACAGGACATTACGCAAATATAAGACAGAAAATTAACAGACAAGGGATATTTACGGTGTTTCTTTATAAAAAATTCATGGATGCTTGATTTTTGCGAAATGAAATACTACATCCACTCCAGACAAAAAATTTACAGTGTCGCCTGCTGTCGCCCGCCCCACTATAGCTTCTGGCGGCATTTTAAGAAATCAAGCGGCAACAGTGACGAAAGGTTCCACTAGATAGGTTCCACGTTCTTCTGGGAACGCACCTGGACTACGACAACGCGGTTTTACAAACGTTTAAGCAGGGCGCCTCGATTAACGCGCGTCTCCCCCGTATGGCAGCGCTGGCATCGAGGTACACGGCCTGGAGCAGTGTAACGCGGTAAATTTAAATTGACTTGAGCAAACCTTTAGGGTGTTTACCTTGGGAGGAGAGCGACGCAGGAGGAACAACATGAAAGGTGAGCGGGAAAGCTAAGGGAGGTTTTTACTTGACAAAAGTCGATAAAGACTATCGTCTTTCGTGGACATTTGCAACAAAAAGAGCAGATACCCGGCCAATCTTTTTTCTAAACTGTTTTCGTTCAAGGCAGAACAGAAAATTTGTGTGACCTGTTTGTCATTTTTGTGTAGTTTTTGTTTTTAAACACATTTTAGTGAGAACGATTAGATGTGGCCATGCGCAAAGCCCCAAAGTTGGAAAAAACCGCAGCCGCCGGAAATCGGGCGTCAATCATGCCACATTTGCAAATTTTTTTCTCGCGAAGTACACATGCTAGAACAAAACGAATTGCAGTTCTGAGCTGAGTTCTGGCTTCCGCATAACTCACAAAAATATGGAAAAAACCAACAATGCGAGTATACACGAATCTTCGTTCTCTTGTGGAATCACACTACTGCTGTTCTTTCGAAGTGGCTACCCCCATGCGCTTGCAGTTAAGGGAAAGTAGCGGCACCTCCACTCACATCCAGCCGACGATGTTTTATCACCTACTTTTTGTGCAGCTGAGGCGATGTTAGTGTGATCCACAACCGCACGACGTAAAAAAAAAACTGCCTAATTGCCAGTATTGACATACTAGATCCCCGTAACATCCTTCCTCATTTACAATTTACATAAGATTAGTTTAATACATTATATTCACAATAACATAAGTGATAGGTTCAGAATAGGGATGGAACCAACGTTTAAACAACCTTATTATCAGTGGTTTGGGAAGAGAACACAATGTTGGCCGTAGACGAATTAGTTTTCGTTCAGTGCGAAACGTAGTAAAAATACTGCGTAGCAAGAGTCGTACGCCTAGTTTCATTTGAATAAAGTCGCTTGTCATTGGCGATGGAATATTTTTGGCGGGGGTTAGATCTTTCCTGCAGAACAATTAGATTTTTGTAGATGCACGCTTGCAGCACCTGAAATAAAATATTTTTCTGGCTATCTTGCTTTCGTGGTACTTGGTTAAAATATCCGAGATAGATAGATCTTACTGACGTGTTCTGAGCGCGTTGTGTAGGTACCCTTGGCTATGTTAACAACGCTGCAAGGCGATCGGGCTATGCGTAGTATAGTAAAAGAAAGATTATTGAATAAGTTAAAATTTCTTCTGTACTTTTTCTAGCAACGCTACACCCTTCAAACAGACAATTAAATATTAAACAAATTACTGTCGAGTGGTGATCCAGTTGGGCGCAAGAAAATGCTAAACATATGGTCATACGATTTCTCACAACGGGAATTCGGCTTCGCACATTGATTTATATATTCTAGAGCGTCTCCGTACACCCTTTTATAAATTTCCTGCTTGACCTGGAAGGGCTGCAGTATATCCAAATTAAATGGCATGACAGCTGCATTGAATTAGGTTATAGAGCGTTTCTTTACGGCTTATAACCAAAGTTGACATTATGAGAGCCTGGAGTAAATAAAACTTCAAGTGATAGAGGAATGCGTTTACTTAGAGCAACGCCGCCTGTATAAACATTGCCTAACGCGTCACCCATTTTCCAATGGGAGCAAAAGGGACGCTTAGTTCAGGAACTCATCCGCTATGCGGCGCGCGCCGGCGGACGTTCCGCCTGACGTCACTGCTCGCGAGTCGCAAACCGTGCACCCACATCTACAGCGTGTGTCTGTCAACTTGCCTCCAAGGCGTAGGAGCGCCGCCTGGGGAACGCTAGACAGACTGTCAACTATTTTGCATAGTTTCCGAGAAGCGGCGCTGCCTGGCGGACATAGAAGCACGTAGGAAGGCTTCGGAGCGGGAAAGGGTAGGAGAGAGCAACAGGAGAGTGGCTGTTTGGCCATTTTTCGCTCCCGCGTCAGGCAATGATCATAAAGACGGCGTTGCTTAGAGCCTGCTCTAAACAAAATCTCCCGACTTAAGAATACCCAGTTTTCACATATGTACATAGACGAATGAGAGGCGAACACGAAAATATCAACCATAATACACATAATTGAAGAATACTGTTTGTGGAGGTCAAATAATGGTGCAGCATTGGTTCCCTTGCAAAGCCACATTTCCGTACTTAGTTACTGTGATTAAGCCACGTTTCCATTTGACCCCCCCCCCCCCCCCGAAAAGAAATCGCGATTTGTGTGTTCTGGCTTAGATTTTCGTGTTCACATTTTATTAGGAAATCAGTGTACAATGTGCACAAAACACGCATCATGCAAACGCCGCAGCATACATTTTGGAACTTAAGAAGCAAGGAATAGTTTTAGCATAAAAGAATACCGCTATTGAGGAAGTTTTTGCGCGAACAAATATAGAGCCTACACCAAAATCTAGTACCGCTGGAACAAACGAATGCTGGAGCGGTAGTCAGAAGCTTCGAAAGTTAGGAAACTTTTCTGATACCAGTAATCTCTATTTACACTATTATAACGGATACTTGTGTTAACGTTGCCAATTATGCAGTTTTTGTGCAGATACAGGGTGTTACACGTTTGGCCCTCAGTGGTACTTGCAAAGAATGCTTGCGCTATACAAATTATACAGCAATTCTGGGAATAGTCTAGTAATGCGTGAGCATTGCTTCTAGCCGCTCTGCTATAAACTGTCTACTTTTAAAATCGGCTCAGCTCTGTGAACAAATGTGTTGCTTGGAAGGTATATTAGCGGGGACAATGTAGCAGTTTCATATAACGAATGAAGCCCTTTTATATGCTTACAGAACGCGTAGTGCCAGCCGATTTTAGTTATTTTTATTTCTTTCTTGTGCATTTTGAAGGTACAAATTCTGCACATTCGACCTATTATAACTATTACAAGCGTCAATTTCAGTTATTATGCATTTGCCCTAAAGCGTCGCGCTTTAAAATATTTCTTATGTTCTTTGTATTTTCTACTCTTCGTATTTCTTTTCCGAACGCCGACACACCAAGCTCAAGTTTAAACACCTTTGCAGTTAAAAATGATAATCTGCACGCTTGTGCAGTGTTACGATTCAGCACGCCGCTACCCCGTGTGCGCGTGATACGAGTTTGGTGCAGTGCGGTGAAGTTTTTGTGTTTTGCGGTAGCGCCCGCCCTCCTCAAGTAAGTTACGACAACTCGGAGGGCGTCTATTGCATGGACCCTCGCTGGCGTTGATTAACGCCCATGCAGGTGCGAAATCCGGAACAAACTGATTCGAGCGGTGTCGTGTTAAGATCTGTCTTTATCACTGAGTCTACCCGTGGAGATCTCTACTTTTGTCTTGTCACACTTAACGTGGGCCGGCTATCCCACCGGGAAAGGGTGTTCTTATGTGTTTGTACTTTTTTGTGTCATGCGGAAAGCTCTAGAAACCGCTAAAGCCGTTGACGCGCCACTGTGTTTAAATTCCGCACTTCAAGCGACCCGTCTTAGATCGCTTCGGGCTTTCGTAGGAGCGTTGCTTTGCTCGAGTCATGCTGTAAGCTCGCCCGCAGAGCTGCTGTTCCTGTATTGTCGCTGTCTGTTTCTCACCATGCATTAAAGCAGTTAGGATTTGCTGTCGGCTCTTTGTCGTCAACCGAGGCGCTAGCTCTTCTGTTGGCCGCTCGTCCACCACGATACCCCTACCTCACGGAGGTGACGGAGCTCTGTATGGGTATGCGTTCTCCAATGTAAGAGCAGGAACGCTGCCGAGCTTTTCGGGGGTTTCATTTTCGTGGATGGAGATTTTTAACAGCGGAGCTGTTTAGGCTTTTAGTTTCGACGTGGAGCGTAGCGAGAAAAAAAAAGTTACGGCGTTTTTGCAGCCACCCCTTTCCATAGGGGCGAATTCCCGTGCAAGCCGGGTGAACTTTTCAAGCGTTGTAGTCCCACACAAGGGGGCCGAGCGCCAGGCCGGGGAGTCGGTTGTACCTATTTTACCGGTAGGTCCCCGGCGCCACCAAGGCACACGAATGCCAATGGTGCCTTACACAGCCACGGTGGACGCTCAACTCGCAACCGCCTGCGGCAGGACATGCCGCCAGTAACTTCACCCCCGGCAATGGCGCAACGCGGCATGATGGCCGGGGGGATCACCAGATGGACAAGGGTCAGGGGCCCCTCGCAAGGGTAAAGACAGCTTTCCAGACGTGAATTCCCCCTTCAAGGGTCCGCACTCTACCAGGGACGTCTGTACCCATTAAAGAAACCGGTGGGTGCCCTACGGTACCAGGATTCGAACCCAGTACCTCCCGCATACGAGGCGAGTGCTGTACGACAAGACGCGGTCACGCTGCGCTGCTGTCAGCTCGCCAGCACTTGCTAGGAGCTGGTAGGAGCGAGCGTAATTCCTCGCCCTGACCTCGGGGTGGAAAACGCGCAGCGCAGAAGAAATCAACCGCGGCAGCAACTACAACCAAGCTCGGAGGTAGGGTGCCTCGATGCGTGCCCGCTCCGCTGAGGGTGAGGATAACCGCGTCGTGTGCTAGCGCGACCGCCATTTTGTTGCATCCGCTGAACGCGGGCCGCGCGTTTGCTGCGTGACGCACCTTGATATTGCTGATCTCTCTAACAGTGTGGGCTTAATTTGGCTTTACTTTTCGTATACATTCATTTTCTAGGGCAGATGAACAGAAGAGTAAAGTTTTGGTGAAGGATTCTCTATTTTGAGATGATTAACGTAGGTATGGTGAATGCCTCTCTTTTTTACGATAGGTGACACGGCGGGCAACTTCTTGCGGTCTTTGTCATAAGGGCGCCATGAACTTACTGTCGTTGCGTTTACATATAAACATAGCAGGAAGTAGGCGAAGTACACGAAGGAGGGGAACTGCTACATATTCAAGTACGAATGTCCGGCACGCTTACGGCCACTGAAACTATTATGCGGCCCTTACATATATAGGATTGCCTGGCGGCAAACTGTGTCATGCATGCACTGTGTAATCTAAACATGATTGATTAATTGATCACTGCTCAAACAGGAATGAACTATAGCGCTTGGGGGAGGTCGTATTTATGCCCAAAGCGTTAACGGCCGAAAAAAAGCGTTCCCTCTAGATTGTGCACCCGACAAGAACGGCACAGACACACACAACACTCTTTCCAGAGTTCGTGAGCAGTCGGTAGTGTTTAAGCAGGCTGCCGGACGCTGAGTCCGAGAAAGGGGGAGAGAGGCGGACGTCCAGTGCGGACGCAGTGGTGTTTGCAGGGGACTCAGCCAGGCAGAACCAGTTTTTCATATGCCTGACCATTGATTTCGGCCTCGCTTTATGGAGAAGCCACCAGGCTCCTGCAGGCGGCAAGACGTGCTGTCAACGTTGTCCAGTTTTTCTGC
>JABSTR010002592.1:0-60610 GCA_013339765.2 Haemaphysalis longicornis
GGGTGAACTGTAAAACAAATTTCACTGCATGATATTTAACGGCAGACCTTTTTGTGCTCGTAGTTCCGCCCTAGAGCGGTGCAAGAAAACTCGGCCCAGCCGAGCACACGTAAGAGTGCGCCTCTTGAGCACTCTGCGTCGTTCAGGCTTGCGCGTTGACTGGCTACACGTGAGGAGCTCGCAAAAAATAATGATACCGAGCGCAGGTGATCGTGCGCCTCGTGAGGAGCGCCCGGCGCCGGCCTTTTCGGCCTTCGAGAAACTCTGCCAAGCATTCGTGGCGTGATCTCTCCCATGCGGCTCTCGTGGGTTCTGTTCACGTGCCTTCGATCCTGAAGGAGGGAGCACAGACGCCGAGTTCGCGGTACAGTTCGCGAAGTTCAGTGGCGGCGGTTTCTAGCGCGTGCTAACGATGTCCAATTTTGGGCAGATGTAAAAGCCTGTGGACAAAGCAATCCAGGCCTTCCTGTCATGCAGAAATGGTAGCTGCAAGTACGGAAATCCATATGAAGTGCAGCAGCCGGGCCGCCAACTCTGTTGTTTCTCCACCCTCGCACCACTTCTGCAAGATTTGCATTTTTTTTACTTTCTGTTCAGTACGGCTGTCAATTACACAGCGTCTTCTATACTTCAAAATGGTCTCGCTTCAAATGTACACTTCTCAATGTCTCCCTTTCTATTACAATCAAACCCACAACATTCTGCTTACTTGCACAAATTTTACCCCTACACCTAGAATACAAATTTTGAAATAGCCTGCATCGAACAATGGACCACAAGACACACATCAGAATTGACTGAATCAAGAATTTAAATAGAATATAGAGAGAAGTAACCAGGAGGCGGCACAAGAACGCTCCCCAGTGAAAGGTAAAACCGAAAGTGTGTGCTGAACCAAGAAATGAAACACAATTTTCCACTTGTTACCAACAATAACCCCGTACTGGTGTTTTGGCAACTTCTTTCGCAGGGCTTTGGTGCCGACTGATAACATGGTTGTTCTTCTTGCATGCCCTCACGTAGTGTCGCTTACAATTTCCGGCGCCCTACCTGTCCCATTAAAACAATTTTTTTAAGAACTACCACTCGCGGAACGACGCATGCGGCACACTTTTAGAACTATACGCACCTGTGGCCCTGGGAAATGCGAGAAAAAATCATCAAACGTTCTGCTCCTCAGTTTCTGTGCGAGTTAAACATTGTAAAATATTCAACCAATCAACCAACTGAAATATTTTTGCTGGATATCAAAAAGATGAAATGTTTTTACAAATAAAACAACCCACCACTGACAAAATGAAACCCTAAAAGTCCATGTTTACCACACCACAATGTAAAATTTAGGCAACTTTTTATAGTACATTTGTAATATTAGTAAAATGAAATTAACGAACAAAGAAGTACGAAATATTTTTTTAGAACAGTGTTCGCAGTGCTGTACCTCATAAAAATAGCGTGAATTGAGAATGCCTGAACGGCGCCGAATAGGAGGCTTTACGCGTAAACATACAATAAACTCTAGTTATCGTGTGAATATAAAACTTATTGACTAATAACGTTACGCTGCTCATAGGTACGTGTCAGAATACGGGCGGAATGAATTTTTTTATCTACTTCAGATGATTATTTTTCAAATCAGAACTAAGGATATAAATTGTGCTACGGAAAAGATCATTTGCTCTCTCTTAATTTACTCAAGTTTATCTTTATAGTAATCATTTGGAGTTTGCTGAAATGTACGAGACTATAATTAGTGACTAAAACCGAAGACAGAAAAAAAAACTAATTTTTGCAGAAATCTGCAGCGTTGTGCAATGTAAATACCGGCACCTACCGCCGCATGCCATCATGCAGGTCAAGCAGTCAGGAAAATCGTTCGTGCTCTTTCCGCATCCTCCCTGTACGTATGGTAGGCAAACATTCGTTTTGTTGTCAAAGTACCAGTTGGGAATATATGCTTTGCAGAGGCCTGAATCCGGAGGCATTAGGCACTTTTGTTTTTTACCTGAAAAGCGTAACACACAAACACCAAAAATTGACAATTAGATCTGGACAAAACTGACTCGCTGCATCTTCAATGTTTTTCACGCCCACTAATTGTGGAAGTGCATGAGGAGGCGATTAGGAGAATTTCCAGTACTGCTTTGATAATCTTGAAGTAAAGGCAGTTGATATAGATGATCTTATTTGAGTGGCAACCACGTATGTGAGTTATTTGGTAAGCGGCGGGTTACGGAGGCTTGTATTCAACTTATTCGTTCTATCTTCTTCACCCGTTAGTTTCGAGTGCGTGGTTTACAAGAAAGCCGAGTATTTGGTGTTCTGCCAGTTTCAGGGTATTTGTAATTCTAGTTTATCGAGACTAGCCACTGGAGCTACTAATGCCCCATTATGTACTTCGCTGCTGTTGTGAGTGAGATGTTTTTGCGCTTGTTTTTTCTGGGGAAAAACTCGGATCCTATTGCTTTGGGACGTTTGCCCTTTGCTGTAGGGTATCCTCTGCTTGAAAAAATGGCCCCCGGCGTGTGCAGTATTACGTAATGAGTGCATATTAGGTCTCTTAGGCGCGGGATAACTGCTTGTGCGGATGGAAGGCTTACCGGTCTTTTGTTATAAAGAGTTGTTACTGTACTGCTCATTACGGCGTGCCTATGGATGGGAGGCGTATTGTATTGCATTTTAAGTCTATGTCTTAATGACGGCCGTACGTGCCTGAGAAAGTTTCTGGTGCACGTGCAGGTCCAGATTACTTTCGCCGAGGTTTATAAGTTCCGCGGGAATACTGGTTGTAAAACTGGGTTAAAGGTGTGCAGTTTTAGCTCCAAACAAGATAACACGGACTGCAAAGAAGATGATAAAGGCTTTTAGGCCTTACCTAAACTGCCTTTTTTATTGCACGGATGGCGGAAAAAACTACCCTGGACTAAGGCGCGATCATGTCTTGTTTCGACGGTAAGTACACATCTTTCGTGGATGGGACATATCTAAAGACCAGCATGGTGTTACGGAATTGACCAATTTATGCACACGTCCTTCAAGAAATACTTCGTCCATCACATTTTGTACGCATCATGATAGATATATGTGAATTAGGGGCTCTAGTTCGACATGTTTTTCTTGTTTCTGTACTAACACAACCTTATCGTGCTTCCACTCTAAGCATAGGAATCCTTCCTCCGTGTATCGGTTGAAGTACTTTCTAAATAGGTCCAATGATTCATCATCTACGCTACGTAGCAGTTTGTTCATCACTCTGTGTTCTCCGGGCAATAGAACCCGAGATACCCAGAAAAATAGTAGACACACGCCTGCACCATATGTGGGCTGCATACAAGAGTATACAGCGCAGATGGAAATGCAATAAACACAACCGCCGCCTCAGACAAATACTAGCGGAACTTGAACAAGCAATCGAAACACACGCCGCAGAGCTTGCTCAAACTGAATGGGGACAACTCAGTGACCAAATGAAAGGGAACCTCAGTATGCGCCGAACATGGGGCGCTATTGCAGAAGGCCCGAGATAGCTCGGTCCCGAGTTTCTAGCTGCTCGAGTTAACGAAGTAGTGATGGTGCAGCATACGATAAATCTCAAGCGATACTGGCGCAATCGCGGGGAGCACGCTTAGCATTATCAGCGCGCGCAGTTGAGGCCGCTCACGTTGAAAAAGCACAGCTCGCACGAACATCCGCGTGGAGCGCCGTCTAGAATCGAGTTGCAATATCCGCTACGTCGTGCAAGGTAGATAACCCAGCTATTCCTTTTAAACTCCGGCCTGGCCCCAGCCTTCTTTCAAAGCTCCGGCATGCAAAGCGGCGCGGGGCGGCTCCGATTTTCTCGGTGTTCTATTCTTCCACTGAAATCTGTTTGCTACGTGGTTTGAGGGTGGCTCCACTGCAGCTCAGCGCAAGCCCAAACCAAGTAAGCGACGAAGTTCACTGTAGCGAAAGGAACGCACCCTTCTCCCGACTGTCAGACTGACCGGTTTTGTTTAAGTGTGGACGGCGGCCGTAGTATCAGACATCACGCTTACTTAGCGTGTCATGAGCGTGATTGACAATTTTACGAGTGCGTTTTAGACGTTGAAGGCGTGTCATGTGTCGTCGATTGTGTTTTTGCTGTGCATGAATACGGCTGCCGTGGGAAAATCTTGTCGTCTTGGCCGCTCCTATCGTCCGGACTAGAGCGAGCACTTCGTCCGGACCTGATGATTGATGATTCCTATTGGTTTCCCCTTTGAAGCGGGGTGATGACATGTCATCTTACAAAAAAGGACTAATATAACCATGTTTTACACTCTTGGTTTAATACTAGGGCTGCTTAGGGCAGGCACTAAAGCTTATTAGGCCCGAAATACTTTCTTTTCCCTGTTACAGGTGGTAACTGTCCTAGGCATATTCCCCTCTCTGCTTTTCGTCCACCAGCATTCTAATCTTCTTTTCGGCCCCTCGACAGCCTTGAAGTTAACTTCCTCTCTGATACCCTTAAATCCTAGGGCTTCTGAAAGCCCAATATTCCTTCATGTAGATTTGGATGGATACCCTCACATTCTAACACTATGTGCCGCATAGTTTCTGTTTCTTTTCCGCAGACCACACATACCCCATCATTTTGTGAATACTTCCCCACAAAACTCTTAGTTCGCAGGCAACCTGCTCTAGCCTCAAAAGCAAGCAAAGCTGCCCTGGGAATTATCGTAGAAATTTTCCTTTCTGATGTTCATCTTCTCAGCCCTGTACATCTCTAACGACGTTTTAGCTTCCATTTTTTCCCTCCATTTATTCGTTTCAATCTGCTTGCCTCTTTTTTGGTTACCTGGCTGTTTTGGATTCCCCACTGTTCTTTCCGTATTTCATCGTTAGCCTTCTAGTCTTTCTTAACCCTGCGTGTCCACGCTTTTCAAGTATAGGTACCTAAAAACCTTAGCTGCCCACCTTCGTTGATCCATTGCCCTCAACCTCATCTCAAAGCATATTTTACTCTGAGCTTCTCTAACTTCAAACGACGCCCAGCCCATATCTCCCTGAACTGCTTCGTTAGTTGTTTTTCCATGCGCGCCTAAGGCCAAACGTCCTACCGTTCTCTGGTTTACTTCAAGGCCTGATAGAACGTCTGATTTTAAGCAGAGTACAGCATTCGCAAACTGAGACCCGGAACCATTACTCCTTTCCACATTCCTCTTACTACTTCATATTTGTTATACCCCCCAGAGCTCTATGCTTCATTATAGCTGCGTTTCGCTTTCCCTTAACCTTAAGTTGCTCCTCGTGAGTACTTAAGTAGTTATCCCTTCGTTTATCCACACTCCCAAATATTTATATTCCTTCACTCTAGGTAATTCGCCTTGCTGGATAGACACTACGTCGGTGGTAGCGTCATTGAAACCATTATTCCTGATTTTTCTGCACTGAAATTTAACCCGAGGTCGGTGGCTTCCTGGCCGCAAATATTTATTAGCCGCTGCATATCGGTTTGGTTATCAGCTAAAAGAACAATGTCGTCTGCGTATAACATTCCCGGAATATGCTGTTGTACCACTTCGCCTTGCAGCATATGGTTAGGCTAAACCCTACTTGACTTTCTTCCAGTTTCTTTTCTAACCCTGCCATGTAAAGCATGAACAGTATTGGGCTCAAAGGCATCCCTGTTTCAGTCCCCGATGGATGTTGACCTGCTGGGCGCATTTCTGTCATTCCCAAGTAAGGTGCACTCTATTGTCTTTATAGATTGCTATAAGGAACTGTACTAACTCGTCATCTAATCCCTGGAGTTTCAGCATTCTCCACAGCCGTTCTCTGTTACGTTGTCATATGCCCTTTAATGTCCAAGAACGTAATCCATAGTGGTCTATTCTGTGCTTTCGCAATTTCAATGCATTGCGTTATCACGAACAGATTGTCATCCAGTCGCCTGTCTTGTCTAAATCCATTCGCAGTTCCCCAAGTATTTCATTTTCTTCCATCCATGCTTGAATTTCTGATTTTATCGCCTGCATTACGAATCTATACACCACTGACGTACTGTGAGTGGTCTGTATGAATCATACTGGCTTTGTCTCCTCTCTTTATTATTAAATTCATCCTACTTTCTAACCAGTCCGCTGGTATTTGGTTTCTATTACCTTATCTATTGCCCTCATGAACGATTCTTACTTTTAGGTCCAAGTAGGTTTATCAGTTGCATTGGTATTCCGTCCGGCCCACTGCTGTCTGGGGGAAACCTTTGCTCTGCTTTTTTCCATCAAGGTTGCTCAAACTTATTTCCCTTTCCGCAGTCTTTGTGGGCGCTGATGTTTATCGATGCAGGTTTCCCTACCACTATTGTCCTAAACTTTCTCACAAATCACTCGATGAATATTGTCGCGAAGACAAGGACGATGCAGTTGTCTTGAATGAGAAACACGTTTATTGGAGCGAACTTGTGCTCCCCTAACAACTCAAAATAATACAGAGGCGGCGAAGCAGCGGTCAACAAAGTGCTTGCACAGGCGAGTGTCGTCGAATCGAATGCTCCCGGCGTCCGCACTGCAGGCTTTTTATCTTTCGGCGCGCGTGGTTCTCGAAACGTCGATTCACATCGAGAACATAGTAGATCCAAGAAGATTATTCTGGGCTGTTCACGTTAGATCGGAATGCTCTCCCTATCACAGACAGATAACACATGCGGCACAGAAAGAAAGAATGGAACACGCGCTTCCCTTGGCGCAGAGATAACACAGACCGGCGCAGCCGGGCGGTAAAAGCAAAACCACAAATAAACAAACCCAATGTATGGTTCGCGGCATTACCCCCCCCTCTAAGAGTGCATCGACCCGATGCTAACATAAGCGACAGTCCGAAAATAAAAATAAAATTCGTTATCGTACCGTAGAAAGGTTTTAAGCGAACCACGTGGACGACTTCGGGCCGCGTGCGTCGTCGTGATGTTCCGGAATCACCATCGGGGATCACCTCGTAGGTAAGTTGGCCGACACGTCGTAGAATCTGGTAGGGTCCGAAATACCGTCGCAGGAGCTTCTCACTGAGTCCGCGTCGTCGGATGGGAGTCCAAACCCACACACGATCCCCTGGTTGGTACTCGGCGTCTCGGCGTCGGAGGTTGTAGCGGCCCGCATCCACCAGCTGCTGGTCCGTTATACGAACTCGAGCGAGCTGGCGGGCCTCCTCCGCACGTTGAAGATATCCGTGGACGTCGGCGTTGAGGTCGTCGTCTTCTACATGCGGAAGCATGGCGTCGAGCATCGTAGTCGGCCTTCTACCGTAGACAAGCTCGAACGGCGTCAGCTGCGTCGTCTCCTGGATAGCCGTGTTGTACGCAAACGTGACATACGGGAGCACTTCGTCCCAAGTCTTATGTTCAACGTCAACGTACATTGACAGCATATCTGCGATTGTCTTGTTCAGACGTTCTGTTAGTCCGTTCGTTTGGGGGTGGTACGCCGTCGTTCTTCGGTGATCCGTGTTGCTGTAGCGTAATACTCCTTGCATCAGCTCCGCAGTAAATGCCGTTCCGCGGTCGGTGATTAGGACTTCCGGGGCTCCATGTCGCAGCACAACTTGGCTTATAAAGAACTTTGCCACTTCTTGTGCAGTCCCCCTCGGAAGAGCGGCGGTCTCTGCGTAGCGCGTCATGTAGTCTGTTCGCTACGACAATCCACTTGTTCTGTGATCGTGACGTAGGGAACGGGCCTAAAAGGTCCATTCCAATCTGTTGAAATGGTCTCGATGGGACGGCGATCGGTTGCAGAAGTCCGGCGGGTCTTGTCGGCGGCGTTTTTCGTCGCTGGCAGTCACGGCAGCCTCCGGACGTAGTGGGTGACGTCAGAGGTAAGGCCGGGCCAGTAGTACCTCGCCTTGATTTTTCCAATAGTGCGGGCTGTGCCGAGATGTCCGGAAGACGGGTCGTCGTGGCACGCTTCCAAAATTTCGTCACGAAGGTCCGCGGGGATGACGAGAAGGTAATTCGCTCTTGTTCCGGGGCTGAAATTCTTCTTCACGAGGACGGAGTTTCTGAGGCTGAATGCTGGTAAGCTGCGTTTGAAGGTCCTAGGAACGGCAACGTTGCATCCCTCGAGGTACTCGATTATGACGCGTAAGTCGGGGTCGGCACGCTGCTGGGCGGCTAGGTCGCTCTCCGTCACGATCCCGAAGAACGCGCTGTCTTCATCAGCGTCTTGTGGTGGTGGGTCGACGGGGGCGCGGGACAGGCAGTCGGCGTCGGAGTGTTTCCTGCCGGATTTATAAACGACTGTAACGTCGAACTCCTGCAGGCGCAAGCTCCACCGCCCAAGACGGCCAGAGGGGTCCTTCAAATTGGCGAGCCAACACAGCGCATGGTGGTCTGTTACAACCTTGAATGGCCTTCCATACACGTATGGGCGAAATTTTGAAATCGCCCATATAATAGCCAGGCACTCTTTCTCAGAGGCAGAATAGTTTTTCTCCTCCTTCGACAGACCACGGCTGGCATAGGCGATTACCCTTTCGCAGCCGCTTTGCTTTTGGACAAGGACGGCACCCAAGCCTATATCACTGGCGTCCGTGTGCATTTCCGTTTCGGCATTTTCGTCGAAATGAGCGAGCACGGGCGGGCTTTGCAGGCGTTTTTGCAGCTCGCAGAATGCTTTTTCTTGGTCGTTTTCCCAGCTGAAAGGGGTGCTATCTTTCGTCAAGCGCGTGAGTGGCTCTGCAATGCGTGCGAAGTTTGCGACGAAGCGCCGGTAGTATGCGCACAGCCCGAGAAATCTTCGCACGCCTTCTTGTTTTTCGGCCTTGGGAAGTTCGCAATGGCTGAAGTTTTTGCCGGGTCAGGTAGGACTCCCGCGGCGTTGACGACGTGGCCCAAGAACTTGAGTTCCCCGTATGCGAAACGGCACTTTTCAGGCTTCAGCGTCAACCCCGACGTACGAATGGCCTCGAGTACAGACTCCAACCTTGCAAGGTGTTCGTCGAAAGTCCGGGCGAATACCACTACGTCGTCGAGGTATACGAGGCAGGTGTGCCACTTAAGGCCAGCTAGCACAGTGTCCATGACTCTTTGAAACGTCGCTGGTGCTGTGCACAGCCCAAACGGCATCACCTTGAACTCGTATAGGCCGTCTGGGGTTATAAATGCAGTCTTCTCTCGGTCTCTCTCGTCCACTTCAATTTGCCAGTAGCCGGTCTTCAGGTCCATCGATGAGAAGTACTTCGCGTGGCAGAGGTGGTCGAGGGCGTCGTCGATTCGGGGGAGGGGGTACACGTCCTTTTTCGTGATTTTGTTCAGTCGCCGGTAGTCAACACAAAACCTTAATGTGCCGTCTTTTTTCTTTACGAGTACGACGGGCGCAGCCCAGGGGCTTTTCGATGGCTGTATAATGTCGTCGCTGAGCATGTCGTCGACTTGAGTCCGGATGGCTTCCCGTTCGTGTGAAGAGACGCGGTACGGTGACTGTCGGGTAGGTCGGGCTCCATCTTCGGTTATTATTCGGTGCTTCGCTAGAGGGGTCTGACGTAGTTTTGCGCTCGACGAAAAACATTCGCTATAGCGACGCAGCAAAGCCAATAATTTGTTCCGTTGTTCTTGCGGTAGCGCCGGATTCACGTCGAAGGGCTGCGGGAGCTTGAAGGTTTCTACGGGTGTGCGTTCAAAGTCGGCGACCGCGATCACGTCACTTGCTTCTTGCGCTTCTTCGAGGAATGCAATTGCCGCGCCTTTGTTTAAATGCTGGTACTCCTCGGTGAAATTAGTAACCAAAATGTGGGATTGGTGTTCCTTGAAGCGCGCAATGCCTCTTGCGACCGACACACCACGGTCGAGAAGCACCCTTTGATCAGTGTCTACGATAGCGTCGACGTCAGGAGCAGCATCTTCACAGTAGACTGCGACCATCAAGCTTGCGCGGGGTGGCAGGGTGACATGATCATCGGCAATCCTTACAGCAGCCCGTCGTTCGGGGTTCGGTTCCGGCGTCATGGAGTGATTGGGGGAAAAAGTTATTGACTTGGTCTGCAGATCGATTATTGCACCGTTGTCCATCAAAAAGTCCATTCCAAGAATTACGTCGCGGGAGCAGTTAGGCAGAATGACGAACGCCGCAGGGTACGTTGTGCCGTCTATGGTGACGCGCGATGTGCACGTTCCACTTGGCGTCACGAGGTGGCCTCCTGCTGTGCGTATGTGCGGACCGTCCCATCTGGTCATAACTTTCTTCAGTTTAGACGCAAATGGTCCGCTCATTACCGAATAGTCAGCTCCCGTGTCTACGAGGGCGACTACGTCAAAGCCGTCGATGGACACCTTGACGTCAGATGCAGTCTTCCTCGAGTTCCGGGTTCGTCGGGGCGTCGTATCTCTGCTTGTACGTGTTGACGGTCGGGCAGTGTGCATCGTCGTTGTCGTCGTCTTCTCAACGGACGTCTCGGTCAGGTCGGGTACGCGTCGCGCCGTGTAGCTGTCGTCGTGTTCAGGAGTCTCGTTAGGGCTAGGTCGGGTCGTCGGGATGAGGGCATGTCGTGAATGATGGTCTTCAGCGAGTCGCTGCGTCGTTGGAGGGTTTTCATTTTTCCGCCGTTGTGCAACTTTACCTCCCGAAGTTGCTGCTTTTAGTTTCCCCCGCGTGGGCTGGGGGACCTTCCACGTGAGAAGTCAGCAGTGCTGCGGCGGTTCGGTGACTGAGACGGGTAGGGCGACGGTGAACGGTTGAAGCGGGCTGGTCCTCGGTTGGTGTTGGAGAGGTATTCTTCGATCTCAGCAGGGCGCTGGCCGTATCGGGGGCGTGGGGCGTCGACGGAGAACCCTCGCAAACCGAGCCTCTTGTAGGGACAGCGACGGTAGATGTGGTCGGCCTCTCCGCAGTGGTAGCACAGCGGGCGATTATCGGGCGTTCGCCACACGTCGGTCTTCCTTGGCGTCTGGTATTGGTCTACAGGGCGTCGGGCGGGCGGCAGTTGGACGGCGGTATGGCTCGGCCTCTTGACGACGGGTTGGAGCAGGGCGGGGTTGACGAACAGCCGAGGAGTAGGTCATGGCTTGTGGTTCGCGGGGTGCTTCCGACGGCGTAGAAGTTCCCAGTGCGTTTTGGACTTCTTCTCGGATTACGTCGGTCAGGGAAGCCACTTGAGGTTGCGGCGTCGTTGGAAAAAGCTTCCGAAGCTCCTCCCTGACCACTGCTCGGATGGTCTCTCGCAATGTATCGGAGCTTCCATTTGCGGCACCGATGGTCTCCGAGAACAGCGCGTTGACAGGGCGGTCGTACTGCCTCGTTCGAATTTCTAGCGTCTTCTCCATCGCGGCCGCCTCAGACGCGAATTCCGCCACTGTCTTCGGAGGGTTACGGACTAGACAAGCAAAAAGCTCTTGCTTCACTCCTCGCATTAGAAACCTGAGCTTCTTTCCTCGGTCATTTCAGGGTCCGCACGACGAAAAAGTCGCTTCATCTCCTCAACGAAAATCACGACTCCTTCGTTGGGGTGCTGCGTTCGAGTTTCAAGCAAAAGCGCAGCTCGCTCTTTTCTCACCACGGTAGTGAAGGTCTTAAGGAACTCCCTCTTGAATTGAGTCCAGTCGGTCAAAGAGCTCTCATGGTTCTCGAACCAAGTTCGAGCAGCATCTTCTAAGTAAAAGAAGACATGCCGGAAAGTTTCTTCGTCGTCCCACCTGTTGAAGATGCGGACGCGCTCCAGCTTCTCCAACCATTCTTCGGGGTCTTCAGCGGGGGCTCCCCGGAACGATGGCGGTTCTCGGGGCTGCTGCAGGATGATTGGCGACGTTGTTTCTTGCACCATGGTGTTGGTTGCAGCGTTCCTTCTCTTGGGCCCTTCTGGCAGAAGACCGAACTCGGGTAGCAATCCTTGCAGTCGGGGGCTTTCTCTGGTTGGACTGGCTTGGCGGCTTCGAGATGTCGTAGAGAGCATAAAGGCTTAGTACCCAGCACCTCCACCAGATGTCGCGAAGACAAGGACGATGCAGTTGTCTTGAATGAGAAACACGTTTATTGGAGCGAACTTGTGCTCCCCTAACAACTCAAAAGAATACAGAGGCGGCGAAGCAGCGGTCAACAAAGTGACTTGCACAGGCGAGTGTCGTCGAATCGAATGCTCCGGCGTCCGCACTGCAGGCTTTTTATCTTTCGGCGCGCGTGGTTCTCGAAACGTCGATTCACATCGAGAACATAGTAGATCCAAGAAGATTATTCTGGGCTGTTCACGTTAGATCGGAATGCTCTCCCTATCACGACAGATAACACATGCGGCACAGAAAGAAAGAATGGAACACGCGCTTCCCTTGGCGCAGAGATAACACAGACCGGCGCAGCCGGGCGGTAAAAGCAAAACACAAATAAACAAACCCAATGTATGGTTCGCGGCAATATGCGCCAACGCGTGCTCACCTTCTAAATGTTCCCCCTCCTCATCAATCAGGAATTTTGATGGTTATCGTTTTTGAGCTTAATGATTTTACATGGTTCCAAAACTTCTTGGATGCGCTTTTGTCCTTCCGTATTTCTGCCATCCATTTTCGCTTTTCTGCTTGATCTTTGCTTGCACCATTTTCTGCACTTCTAGTTTTTCCCACCGTAGACTTCCACTTCTCCTTCACTACCTCCGGTTCCATACAGTTCTTTTTGCTTCTCTATGTTCTCTCGACGCCTTTCTACGTGGTCAATAGCCTCTTTTATTTCCTTATTCCACTAGCTTCTCGGCTTTCTCTTCCCTTTCATCGGTTTCGTTCCTTGGCTTCATTCATCTTACCCTTTATGAACGCCATCATTTCGTCGTAATCGCAATTTTTCCGGGTATTTATTGATTTCATCTTCCAATCTATCAGCGATGATCATTAAGTGCTCATTATTCAAATTATTTCCTCCTATTGTACCTATTTTGCATTTGTCCGGGTTGCGCCTCCAAAGTGCAAGCTAAACCGCTTGTGGTCGCTTCCTAAGATGTCTGTTCCATTTTCATCTATCATTTCCCGCAGCCTTCCGTATACTGTCTCGGATACTAAACTGTAGTCTATGCTGGACTGTCTGTTACCGCTTTCCCACGTTATTTGTCCGTCACACTTGCTTTCCGTGTTTACTATTACAAGCCGGTTTTCCTGGCGTAGATCTATCACTAGAGAACCGTTGTGGTCTGTGTATCCATCAAACCTTCTATATGGGCATTCATATCTCCAACTATGATTATTTCGCCCGAATCTTTGAACTCGTTTATATCTCTTCTCAAACAGATTACCATTTTCTCATTTTCCTCCCTAGCTACTACTTCCGGTCCACAGATACACCACTCCTAACCATGTATTTTCCCCTCTATGGTGCCTCTAACCCATAGATGCTCTTTACAACTTTCATGCACTCTCTGCCAGTCGGTTCCTTGTTTAAGAGCATGCCAACACCTCCCCCTTTTTCATTTCTGTGGTCCTGTTGCAACCTTCCCAGACATAATTGTCTATGATAGGTGGGGCTTCTAGGTCCCGGAGGTGAGTCTCGGCTAAAGCGTACACGTTTTTTCTTCCCGTTCAAGTTGTTTTTGAATTTCCACCCACTTATCTGGCTTTCTGCCTCCCTGCATATTTATGTAGCTGAATAAATATTTATTGCATTTGTTTTTCCTTTCCGCTTACGGGGTCTGTTTTTGTCTTTTACAGAATTGTTTGCTCCCTGTTTCCACTTAAATGGCTTCTGTCAACGCTCTCAGTTACGTCCGTAGGTTCTCCGTTTAGCTCTAGGCCTGGCTGCCTCCCAGCGTTGAGTGTGCATGTGTCTCTTGCTTCCCCTTTGTCTCCTAGTTTGCCTTCCTTAGCTGCGCGTGGCCCCCTAAAAAAGCTACCGCTCTCCCACCTAAGCGCCACCCCACCTTGTTTCCTAGCCTGGGGCTGAAGTGAATCCCGTCCCACTGAAAAGCTTGCCCTATGTCCGATGCTGCCCACTACCCTGTTCACGTCTATCACTTCAAGCCCAAGTTCCCTGCCGCACCTCACGATCTCGCTGTTAGCAGCGAGTACTACCCGTTCGGTGTGCACGCCCTGCTTCATCACCTCCGGCACGGTACAGACTGCAATGAGCACATTGGGGCCGTCGCCCGCAGGTCCTTTACCCCCTTCGCTATCTCCTGGCCAAGTTTTCCTTCCTCTCCCTTTAGAACATCGTTAAGCCCCGCGGCAATCACCACAAGGTTTCTAGCTTTACTAGACAAGGCCAGCTGCCCCTTCGCTGCAGTCATCACCGTCTGCATCGTTTGACCTGGGAAACACACCCCACCTTCACACGCTTATCCCCTTTACCCTTTCCACTATGGCAGCGCTGCTCCTCTTCATGTTAGAGTCACCCGCAATGATTACCACGCTATCATCTGCCACGTGCCGCTCTTTACTGGTACCCGGGTTATCGACTGGTTTTGCTGTCCTATTTGCAGCACGTGGGAGTAGCTGTTGCCTTTTGCTTCCACCCCCGGTGTCACCTCGGCGCATGCCTCCGCTTCGCTGCATGGGCCGAGGTGTCGTCATTTGTTGGCGAAATGACGCTCCTTTCTAGCTTCCTCTCAGCTGCTTCTCACTTTCCCTCAACGGCCCTCCGTTCATCGCGTTCGTTACTTAGCGCTGCCTCCAGTTCTGCAACCCGCTTAGCTAACCCCGAGTTATCCGCTTCTACGCTTTCTAGCCGCGACACCACTACGCATAGCCGACACGTACCTGCCCCTTCGTCTGCCTCGCCGCCATCCCGCTGAAACTCCTCTGCGTCTACGTGCCGCGGACAGCTACCACACTGTACAGCTTTCTACGCGTCATCGCGGCTGAAAACCCCGACACACACGAGAAAGAAACACGTGCAGTTAAACACTAGCATTAGTCGGCTCCGCGTGTCCCTCCGCTGTCTCTGCCGTTTCGTCGCTGTCCTTCACTGTAGAAACACGCTGTTGTCGGAGCACCAGAAAAGCACGTCCGAACAGGTCGACTGCGCACTGCGCCTGCGCCTGACCGGAAGTTCCAGACCACCGCCCCCCCCCCGCCCCCGCCTCCCCTCCGTGACTGTGGAAGCATTTGACTAACGGTGGCTTGGGGGCGTCATTCGTTCATTGTTTTCTGCTAAGCTTTGCTACGGAGCATCTAATGCAAGTGACTTCGTGGCTGCGACTCTACTCCATCGGCGATGGCGATTTGGACACCATGGCATCCATAGTTGGGTGGGGCTTCGGTCGCTACGCCGCGCCCACGAATGGGCTAGGTGTGTGTGATTGACACGAGAACTCGGAAGAAACTTGGGAGAGATATTGCGCGGCGTATTTGAACTCGGGACGATCGGTTTGGCGGCTGCTGCGGCGTGGATCATGGTTCGCCGTCACCGTAGCCGGCGTATATCTATGCCGACAGAGTTTTTTTTTTAGCGGAGAAGGAATTCCAAGCCTTTTTTAGTATCTGGAAAGTACTGTGCATTGGCTGTGCAGCCATCTGGCACACGATCCCCTTTGCGACGACTTTGAGGCGGGTTTCGCTTCATAACTGCCGAGGAGCAACTGTTGCGTGCGCTGCGGTTTTACGCGATGGACAGCTTCCACGGAAGCGTTGGTTGCAACCGCACCAGCTACCGCCCTCAGTCGACGGGCAGCCGGTGTGTGCGCTACAGGATTACTGCAGACAAGTTTCTCGGCTTTTTGTATGTGGTTAGCCGGACGTGGCTTCCGCAGGTTCTACCATGCGTTTATCCGTCTGCTGCCAGAGCGTACGCTTCAGTCGTAACCACGGTCGCGACCGCACGATGGAAAGAAGGTTTCCATTTAGTGGCGGTAGGTACTTTCCTTATCGTCTGCTAGCAAACCTTTCCGATGCGGCGTTGCATGACTGTGCGCTTCATTTATCGTCAGCGTGGCAGACGGTTTTCTTGAGGCGTTTCGTGTCATACCATTCTTGCGAAAGCTTTACTCGCACGACAGTATATAATCAACGGCGTGTGTCTATTATCGGTGGCGATCTTTAGGCATTTCAAAGGGGTTTGTTCAGCGTCTTTGTCGTCCGGCTGGGAGCGGATCATGAAAACCTTGTGAAGGGAAAATTGAGACCGAAAGAAACAGCGTGACGCCAGAAGAAAAGGGAAGGTATAGAGTACATAAAAAATCCAACGACTGTGGAGAGCTTCGTCGAACAAGAGCTGTGAAGAGCAAGGGAAATAAAGGAAACAAATGTGAAAAGCTCTGGTTTTTGCTATTCTTTCTTCGTAGCACATGACCAAATGGGTGACTTACTCGCAATTGAGAGCTTTGAGGAGCGAATGGACTCCGTTTGGAAAATTCAAAAACTGTGAATTGGAAAATAAAAGTTGTAGAATAATGCGTGACACGTAAACGTGATGGCACATGAGAATAACAGGTACGCGCAAGCTACGGAGAACCACGATTATAGGGAGGCGGTGCTGTATGGGCATCTTCTTACTGGCGAGTTCCCTACGAAATGAAATAGAAGACTGAAACGCGAGTATAGCAGGTATACAAGATCAACAATGAAATCGTCTATGCCATTTATGTCAAAAGACAAAGAAGAAACAAAAGCGAGGAAAAATACGGAATTGCAATATATCAATTCAGAATTACCCCAAGTACAATTATCAGTTGCTAATAAATGTCGCAAGTGCAATGTATAAGTTGTTATTAAGAATCGCCAAGATTTCGCCTTCAAATCACGTAAGCAGGCTGAAGTGGTTCTAGGAAATTTTGTATCTGAAAGCGGACGGAGGGTTTCGATAGCACCGAGCAGCAACTTTGAATGTGGCGCGTTTCTATGCCTCGCTTTCTTTTTTGCCAGTCGGCCTTAGTCACGTGATTGCATTGTCTGCCACCACACAGGAATGGGCAGAAACTGCTGCTTAGGACGGCGAATTTCAAACAAAAAGCTCATCAGAACGCCTAAAATAAAAAATAAACGAACTTTGTAGTGACATACAGATTATTAAAATAAAAGGCCGATAAAGTAATGTAGTCGGATTTGCTTGCCCCCAGTAGCCACCGGTGCAGCAGTGGAATAAGCGACAGCAATGAAAAATGCGCCACGCCCTAGTCGCGCCTCCTTGGAACGCACTGCTCTGGACATATCACGTCACACCAACAATCAGCAAATAGCATGAATGGCCTTTTTAAAACGCTTGAACTCCGCCTTGTAATATTATCATTAGGCTACGTAGGCGTCGCTAGAGCTCGTTGTTTCCCGAGTTGCGCTCAATCTCAGGCCTTCTGGAATAGCACCCATGGTCCTTACTGAGACACTTGCTGGACCCCATGCAATCCAAAATGGTGCAAAGAAATCGTCTGACACAAATCATTCAGAGATACCCGGGAACGAACCAATAGCTCCTAGAGTGAACCAAAACGCTTTACATAGCGAAAGGTACCAGAGTGACTCTACCTCCTTATCAGGGAAAAGAAAATACAGCGTTAGACAAACATGTAACAGAAGCAGAGGTTCGAGCAGCCCTTCTTCACCTTGCGCCCGGGTCCGGCAGCTGGCATGGATTGTATAAATAACAAAATGCTTCGCAATCTAGATGACCTATCTATTTACACCCTCACTCAGTATTTCAACTATTACTGGACCAACGGTACCTTACCCGCATCGTGGAAGCGCGCAAAAATTTCTCTTATTCCAAAACCGGTCAAGCCTCTTACTCTCGACCATCTCCGTCCAATTTCGCTTACCTCGTGTGTGGGCAAAGTAATGGAGCATGTCATCCATGCACGATTGGTCAAGTACTTGGCCCAGACGGACGCCCTCCCCCATACCATGATAGGTTCCGGGCGGGACTGTCTACTCAAGATGTGTAACTGCAGTGTTTTCATGATATTATTACGCCACCCTCAGCAGCCATTCTCACGCGGCAGCCATTCTCACACCAGACCTTACCAAGGCATTCGATAGAGTGTCCCACACGGGCATACTGAATGGCTTGGAATTCATAGCTCCCGGCCAACATACATATAACTACGTTAGAAGTTTCTTAACATCCCGTACGGCCATACTTCAAATAGGTGATATTACGTCGGACGTCATTGAATTGCCTTCAATAGGCACACCCCAGGGAGCAGTCCTCTCACCGCTGCTATATAATCTCGCTATGCTACATATCCCACGCAAACTAATAGGCACACCCCAGGGAGCAGTCCTCTCACCGCTGCTATATAATCTCGCTATGCTACATATCCCACGCAAACTGGATCAGCTCCCAAATATGCGATATAGCCTGTACGCCGATGATATAACCCTCTGCACGTCGAGAGGCAGTGACGCTCAAATAGAAAGTACCCTGCAGAGAGGAGCCCAAATTGTCATTGATGAGGCAAGAATGGCAGGATTAGAATGCTCCCCAGCTAAATCAGAACTTCTCCTGCTCCCAGCCAAGCGAGTCTCCCAGCCACCCTCAAACATAACAATCCCTATTGGCGAAATGGATGTACCGAATGTACCCAGCATAAAGATACTGGGGTTAATTATCCAGAGCAATCGTGCCATGCTAACACTCGCTTCATGGCGCAACTCACGACTCAAGTGAACCAAACAATTGGACTAATACGGCGTGTAGCAGCCGGAATAAAGTGATTAAAGAATCTGAAAGAATCAGACTAATCCAAGCATTTGTAATCAGCCGTATTAAATACTCGCTACGATACCTTAATCCATCCCCGATCGAACTGAACAACATAAATTGCCTTATTCGTAAAGTTTACAAGGCCGCCCTACAAATACACCACAGCACTTCCACTGCCAGGTTGGAACAGTTGGGCGTCTACAATACAGCCGAGAAACTAATAGAGGCCCACAAGCTCAATCAGCTGTCATGACGGTCGGCATCTCCTACCGGCAAACAAATAATGCACAGACTGAATCTGCGAGCCCCGCTAACTGCCGATACCAGAGTCCCCATCCCCCCTGAAATTCACGCACACCTTCTCAATCCCCCCTCTCGCGAAACATGCACCCGGTACACAATAAAAAGGGCAGCGAACAACGAGCCCGAACGGAGAAATACCGAATAAACCCAAGCACGGTATACGTGGACGCGGCTGACTAAAGACACCATGACGCTTATGCTGTGATGGCTCTCTATGACCCCAACACTCCACCCTTACCGTACACACCCGCAATCCGGCAACGGCAGAAAAGGCGGCTATTGCGCTGGCACTAGCTCACCGGCCGACCCCTGCAATCATAATTTCAGGTTCGAAAACGGCCTTCAAAAACTTCGCCAAAGGGACTATTTCCCCGCAGGCAGTCAAAATTCTGGTACAAAATCCTCCTAACACCGAAGTGGAATTGATCTGGACTCCTGTCCATACAAGGTTGGGGGGTAATGACGCGGTCAACCAAGCAGCTCTAGAGCTCCCGACCCGAGCAGGACCAAGCCTCGTCCCGTTACACGGAGCCCGATCACCCCGAGACTGCTTATTAAGCTATCAACAAATTACCGCACACTACCGCCCTACCGTTTCTCCCGCCGAATGTATCCGCCCGCACATCAGGATCTTACTAACGCCGAAGAACATCTGTGGCACCTACTAAAGACAAACACGCTGCCATGTCGCTCCATACTGCACCATATTCACCCGAATTTATATCTGTCACCTAATTGCCCTGCGTGTGGTGCAAAGGACACAGTCACCCATATCATATGGGCATGCTCGGAAGACCCCTTCCTCTTGATCCCCTCAGACGAGCTCTGGGAGAAAGCGCTGGGCAGCTCGGACTTGCACACCCAGAAGAGTCTCGCGGAAAGAGCTGCCATGGTGACCGGCAGGCTGCGGATGTCGGCCACCGAAAGCACTTAACCGGGCTCTTTAATAAAGTGTTTTCTCTCTCTGCTAAACCGTGGAACTTCAAAGGACTCATATTTCGCCTTCTGTTGGGATTGGTGTGCTCGTGGACGGTATTCCTGCACCCGCAGTTATTGACACTGGAGCCGCCGTATCTCTAATTCATGGGAATTGTTGCCGCAAATTTCGTAAAGTGGTGACGCTGAACTCTCCGTCTACTTTTGCGCTGCGAGTAAAAGTGGGTGTTAAGCCGCAGTGCTAATTCTGCCATGCGGCGGCGCAGATTTACAGCTGCACTCGCAGCTTTCCAACTAACGGTTCATAGCAGCGATTTTATTCGCTTGGATGTAATAATAGAGAAAGCACTCGTGCAATAGAACGCGTCGCATCCCTATGATAGCCATAAGTTACAGACGTCAAACTCGGACACGGACACCATCTTTTGACTCAACAGACCTTTTTAAAGAAATGGATAAACAACACTTTAAAAACTGAAATGTTCAGTTTCACAAACGACAGAGGTGGCTACTGTGGACAGAGTTGAACAAAGTGAAATAAAAGACAAAAAACGCGGAGTTTGACAACAGCATAGTCTCATACCGTGATATAGGGTCCAGTGTGCACGATGGCAACAAAAACTAAAGCAGCGCAATATAAAACAGTATAACAATCGAAATCTAAAGACGTACTGAAAAGTACAAACACATATTTAGAAAATGCAAAAAGCCGCGTTAGGAAAGCAAAAATAAAAACAGTATATCTAGGCTGTTTAAATGAAAAATAGTTAAAAATGACATACCGTTATTGCTCCAAGACGTGGACACTGCAAAGAAAATCGCAGGTTAGGTTAGGATTTGAGGAAATGGCATAACTTTTGCGGATTTATTACTTTACCCCAAACAGAAAACAAAAAAACAAACTCTGCCGCTTTTCCTACTCTTAAAGGCGCGATGCATACTAGGAAGCGCAATTACAGTAGCCATCGAACTAGACTGACATATAGAAAAGGGGCCAAAGCTACCACAATCTGGCTGGGTTCCCACGAACTCCCATGTTACGGCATGACCTAAACGGAGTTACTGCTTTGTCTTTTTACGGATTGTCTAAAAAACTACAGCAATTTCGAGCCACAGAAGGTGCTTGCTCAAATAAATAGGTGCCTGTAATTGGAACCTTACAGTAGATGAAGCAACTGAAAACCCTTCCCAATCATTGATCATGTTGAGGGAGCTCCCTCGTACAAACAGGCGATTCATATGAGAACCTGCGTAAATGTGATGCAGGTATAAGCCAGAAAAAATATTTAACCAATCAAACTTCGCTAACCGCTTCCCTAGTTGTAGGTACGAAGAGCGTGTCAATATTATGTATTTCACGTCGCAACACTTACCCCGGGCTTCCCAATCCAACCACTCTTATTGATTCTCTTTGCAAACAATTTCACAAATAACACATATAGAACAAGGTACTCAAAATGGCGCCATCGGGAGTCATTTATCTGAAATAACTGTTTCAGTATTAAATCTTCACTAGTCTAACACTTTTCTCGAACACAAACACCGCCGAACTCTTACACGAAACGGAGCGCCAGTCACTGAATGGCACTCTCGCATTGTGCTGCCGCCACCTGAGAATAACACATCCTTTCGGGGAGGAAACTGCTGGCATGTTTATATAGGCGACGCAGCACTTCTAAAGCTGGGTTCTTTCCACTTTTAGGAAGCCGACACGTTATGCCCAACATGGTTCCAGAGATAAAATCGAAATCTTTACGTGTAATGTCATTGATAAAGCACGATGGGCCACGCATGGCACTGCCAGTCCCGAAATCACAGTACCGGCTCGATTGTCTATCACAATTCTATCTTACATTAAAACCTAATGCCAGGGAATTCAAGGTGCACTCGATCACCTAGGCCACGTACATTTTTCACCACCTCCCTCGCATATTCATGCCCTCACCGCCTCCAAAATCTAAAACTGCAATAAAAGAGTTAATCCAAACTTTTCTGATCACCCTACTGTCCACCAGACTCAATTGCTCAACGTTCTCGCTCAGATTATCACTAACCCTGGTCTGACATCAATACCAGGACACATGACGCAGATTCATAAGTAGACCGCGGTCTGCGTGGATATGAAGAGCACCCTTGTAAGCTCTCCGTTAGCTGACGTAATCTCCCTGCTGTAATCTCGGCATTTCCTGCCATATACAACTAGATCATTCGGAGTTCCATCTGAAGCGTGTCTTAGCGAAAAATCTTCAAGGCCTTCGCAATGGTAGACTCAGAATCACATGAAATCCAATCACTCAATCCCACGAAGGCACAGACCCACGTTCCCCATGGTGTTCGCCAAACTTTCTAATCTACTTAGATAATTTACTCGGTATTACTCTGAATTCCTTGGAAAAGTACTCTTCCACGGGTAACCTCATAACCCCCAAGCAACGACCCCAATTTTTTTTGCAACGCTAAGCCTGGGTTTCTTTGAACGGTGCCTTTATGAGCACTGTGCGCCGGGGTGTACCCCTTCCTCACACCTCAAACTGCACGTTGCTTACTCCATGGCAAACTTTTCACATTACCCCCACAATGTCCTTTAACCCCCCCCCCCCCCCCCCCCCCCCCCCCCCCCGATACACCTTTTTCCTTCTCTCGCCTACTGAACTTCCCTTTTATAATAATGAACATTGTTACTACTAATGCAGGAAATTTACTTTTTTTGTGATGATGACGATGTTTGAATGCTCAAGTAAAGAAAAAGAAATGGACTTGGGCTAGTCATGTAGTCAGACGAACCCACAACTGGTGGACAAATAGGGTAGCAAAATAGACGCCAAGGGATGTATCTAGAAGACTGGGACGACCGATAAAACGATGCAGGGATGAAATACGGAAGTTCGGTGGCCAGCAGTGGACTCGAGCGGCGCAGGAGAGAAGCTGTTCGAAATCAATGGGAAAGAACTTCGTCCTGCAGTGGGGCTGAGTAGGCTGTTGATAATACATGATGATGGATGGCAGGCTCCACGTTAATAATTGCATGGAAGATCTTCTATTGCCTTTAATGGTGAACTGCCGCTTCCATAATATCATAAAGACAATATGTTACTGCTTCATATTATCACGCCATTCTCATTCTTTTCTTCCAACTTTTGAGGTTTGTGTTGTTTTTCTGTAAAGCCTTTTTCGTGATCAACTAAAAGCGAGACATACCAATCCGTTTCAATCCACTAATCTTTTGTAAACTGGGCAGTTGTTATTGTGTCTAACTACCATGACGTAACCTTCTTATGAATTCCCTCTTTTCTACGCGAATATTGGCTGAGCACTTTGCGGTGTGTAGTTACTATACTTTAACTTGTCTGCCTAACGTTGCAATATTATAGTTATGTGTTTATGTGTATGTGTGCTGCCCCATGAATTGCACAAAAAGGGGGCCACCCGCCGGGCGAGGTACGGATTACGCATAGCTTACCCTGTTTTACTAAGGAAAAGAGCTTAAGTCCCGCGCTTGCTCGTTTTTCGTTCGGATTTAATGTAGCGTTCAGTATTCTGAATATTTTTTTCTGTTGAAAGGTTGCTTGTTGAATTTGGAAAATTAATATAAAGCTTCTGTTTGTTTGGCTTGAATAAATGCGGGTCATTTTATGTTGTAGTGCGTTATGCATGAGCAGGTTATAGAGCGCCGTAGTTCCTTGTGCGCAGATAAGCAATCAAATTCAACCTCGGAACTGTATGAATTTGCTTAAATTGAAGTTGCACAGCTCCATAGGCAAAATGTTGAAACCAAGAGATGGGACAAGTGCTGTCATCCCCGCGGAACTGCTTCGTCAGGCGCACAGGCGGCTGCATATGCCCCTGCATTATAGAACGATGCTGCCGGAATGCACCCTACGGCGCTTCGCATGCCAGCGTCTATTAAGACCAAAACAAAGACTATGAGGCACTGACTATCCACAAAAATATCGTTTATCCCCACAATAATTGAGTGATAATGAAGACGTACTAGGCTCTGTGCCAAGTAACCGCCCGGGTTATTCACGCATAGGGCCATGTAATAGGAGAATGCTGAAAAAAGTATTCATGTTTTGCTGAAGAAACCGAGTTGGGTAAGACGGCATATTGGCTTTTTACTACGCTGCAGCACCCGTACGATTTCTAATGGTTGCGCGCTAGATATATGTGTGCGCTCTTGATAAAGCTGGTCTGCTGGTGATACGAGTTCACTGGATGGATGTAACGTGTCAGGGATGCTACCAAACCCAGTTAAATACACAAAGGCCCCCAAAGTACGTTTGCTTACAACAGATGGCGTAGGTTATGTACTAAACCACGTCAAAATGTCTGGTATTCACTCACATTTCTTTGCCTTTGTCACTACAAACGCCAAAATAAAATATAACAAGTAAACCACGCAAATTGTTAATTGTGGAATTCTGCTTTCAGTGTATCAGAATGTGGTGTGAAGCTTTGTCACCTGCAATGCAAATATAATGTTGCTGTAAGTTTACATCTTACCGTGAATGGCGAACAGGAGTAGCCCAAGAGCAAGAAAACATTGCTTGGCGGCCATAGGTCTTTTGGATACCAAAGCTCAAGCGACAAATTTACCGAATGAGGTGCGAACTTCACGCGGTCCCCATCTGCAGGGCTTACTTATAAAGCCAAATCCTTTTTTGTCTTTCCTGTTCTTAGTCACTTCATGATTCTACCAAAATAGTCGACCGTATTGTATCTTAGAGACAGCTTGACCCTTGACGCTCCCTTCCGAGTAGCATTACTCCATTGTTATTCAAAGCGCAAGTTTACTAAAAAATACCGTTTATAAGTTCAAGCTTTCAATACTTTTGTTAAAGCCTAAAGCAAATACCGCGCACTGTAAGAAACGAGTTGCAACGGCCAGAACGGTCCTCCTACATAATAGCTATTATTCATTGTGTGAATTTAAATCAGTGAGCGATGCGTGCAGCTGAAATACCTATGATATTTATACAGTTGAGACTGTCATTTTACAGCAAAACGCGGATTCGAAAACACTGTTGCGATGCTAACGACGCTGTAGAGATTTTGAGCCACAGGAACGTCATTAAAGCTTGCAACTATTCCTCAAGATTTCTTAACGAATAAGCAGTACTTTTCACTCTCAAAATTAATGCAGAATATTTAGAGAAACTGCAAGTTTTTTTGGGAAAACACAGGTGGGTTTCAGGGTACCAAGGAGCCTGTTTTTGTATTAGCTCTAGGCGATAGATACAATAAATGAGTCGCGGACATATATACACTAGATACTGTTGCGAAGCAATCTTGACTCTGAAAAAATAGAAAATAGACGCGCATAGTGGGTTCCTTTTATTTTAAACTTCCTTTAGCACTTTTAAGTGTTCCTTTCATTCCTAGTTTTCTGTTGGTGCTTTAAAGTAATTATGGTGCAGTGCGTGTTGGTTTAGGAAATGTTTGCTCACTATTGACACTGGGAAAGAAAAACGCATTTCTTTCTGGAATGTAGTATAACAATTCTTTGGCTCCAATCAACGTAAATCAGTGCAATTACGACCGGTAGGCTCTTGATTACAAGCAACTAGATATTGTCACATAGCCAAAGACGACGCAGCTGTCTTGAAGAAACAACAAGTTTACTGGAGCGAACTTGTGCTCCTCTAACAACTCAAAAGAATGCAGAGGCGGCGAAGCAGCGGTCAACAAAGTGACTTGAGCAGGCGAGTGTCGTCGAATGGAATGCCGCGGCATCTGCTCTGCAGGATTTTATCTTTCGGCTCAAGTGTTTCTGGAACCGTCGATTTACATCCAGAATATTGTAGGTCAAAGAAGATTATTCTGGGCTTAGTGACGTTTGGGTGAAACAGTCTGCTTATCTGAATGAGACAGCCCGTACGGCATAAACAAAGAATGGAAGACGCGCATCGCTCTGGGCACACATAACAGAGCCGGGCGTGGCCGTGCAGTAAGACAAACAATAAATATAAAAACCAATACATGGTTCGGGGCAATATATGAATCTGGAGAACCGACAATTGGGCAAGTTGGTAGGGAGACAGTAACTTAAAGTGCAGAAAAAACGCTGGACGAATAGAGCAACCACAGAGGACGAGCGCTTACTAAGAACTCATCCTAACGGGACTAAAAAGTGGAAAATCCTGACACAGTGCGCTCTTCTTGAGAATACAAATATTCTTGAGATTATAATCTGCAAGTTACCCTGTAAGAATAAAATAAGGCCTAAATTTAACTTAGGGGCGTAGAAAAAAAGAAATACAAAAAAATAGCATCTGGAATGGTAAGCCTTCTACACTGTTTTATGATGGGCTTAGAAACATTTCAGCCGGAAAGGCAAAGAAAAGAACGCAGGTTCTCCCTCCGTATCTTTACCACCAATTTGTTGATTTTGGTACGACGATGAAATACAAATACGCAAGTTCCAATTGAACGGATACCTAAAATTTTTACTTTGCCCAAACCATGACCCCGAAAAAGCCCGCGTTGCAATAAATTGCTGAAAAATGTAAAATATTTCAAAGTTACAAAAGCAAGGAAACAAATTGAGAACAACGGTGCCGTGACTATTGCGATTTGTGAGGAGGCCGTGAACGGCAGAATGTGGTGCTCTTTCTTGTTACACTCATTAGAGACAATCTGCATATGTAATTTTGCTAGACATTTAAATAATTGATGACAGGTGTTGAATTTTACAGAGAAGCGGGAAATAAAGCTTCGACAATTTGGCTTGAGTGTCCGTTCAACAACATTATATTGTCGCTGTACAAATAGGTGATCATTGCCAACTGGCGAGTTGGCGCCACGAGTGGAGAAAATAAAGGTTGGTCTGGCGTAGAGCCTGGCATTGTTCGCTCAAGGCCACTTTTCAGCTATTGTAAAAAAATCTGTTAGTATATGTAAGCATAGTTTATCCCAGCTAAAACTGCTACTAGTTTGATGTGAAAACTACTGAATCGCGCTCAATTAAAGCAATCAAAAAACAGGAAAGGTGCAACACACATACAGGACGATGAGTGATCGAACAACTGATTTATTTCCTCAAAACACGCTCTAATATCCCTAAAGCATCTCTGGTGTAGAAATCTAAAATATTTAAATGTTGTTAAAGAAAATGCAAACCCATCCCAGTCTCTCTCCTCTCTAATCCTCTGCGCGTGCGTGAGAATCTCGACCTGGCTATCCATGAAGTTAGCTGAAGCATGCTCATACAATCATTTGCTTTCAAAACGGCGAAGGATTCCATAATATTCCTCTGGAACTTTTTTTGCTTGGCCAATGACACTTGTCTTAGCAAAATCTGGAACGCAGGAGCATCGGTGCCAAAGCTAAGAAACCTTCCCTGGGAGTGAAACATGCTGAAATTTATTCTTTGCTCTTTAAGTCTGGTACTGACGCAACGGCTTGAACGCCAGAAAGGCAAGCTTATTTTGACCAACTGATGTTCCTCTTGGCAAATAACGGCCTACAGCTTTCTGGCCCTCTTCTGTAAAAGTTGTTAGAAAATTTGCTTTTTGTATTGGCATAGGAGCAGTACTCCAGCAAAAGAAGAGTGATCACTTGCATAACATCGCTTTTGCATCAAGACGCCTAACACCAGCTGAAGCCAAGTACTCTGTAGGCGATCTGGAAGCACTAGCCGGCATCTGGGCATGTGAGCACTGGAGAAAGTACCTTTTGGGAGGCACTTCACGTTACGCACAGACCATCAGGCACTGGTGACGCTGCTCGGTGAAAATGGAGCGGGCCGTCAGCCTTTCATGATTGCCAGATGGCATGCCAGAATGCATGCATACAGTTACACAATAGAATACAAGAAGGGCACTGAAAACACTGTCGCAGACACCCTTTCCTATTACCGTAGGAGAAGTATGAAGCCCGTCCGGAGCAGGAAGATGCTGTTTGCTTTCTTTCTTCATGTTTACTTCACGATTAATTCGTAGCTGCAAATGCGCAGGATCCTGTTCTTTCCAAATGATGCAGTGGACAACGTCCGGGTGGCCAGCAGCCAAGACGCACCTTCCAGAAGCGATGCCTTTCTACGGGGTTCGGGACGAGCTGTCAGGGACAAATTACCCTACCGCTCCCAAGGAAACAGTTCGTACTACCTTCTTCGTTTGTAAACAGACTTCTGGAGATCGCTGTGACGAATGTCCATGCGAGAGATTTGCCGTGAAATTTTGCCAGCGAGGAGGACAGTGACGATGACAAAAAAAAGGGGTCGCGCGGGAGTGATCGGGAAAGCTGGAACGACGACGGGTGGAAGCCACGCGGCGGAATAGGGCGGGGGTTCGTGGAAACGATCCCGTGGGACGCCTGTTCCTAACCTCTTCGAGAGCTCAAGACTACATCTGGGCACCGTCATCGTGGATCTGGTGCGCCGAATGCTGACGCTACAGGATGGTGTTGGACGCTGCCGTTCCTGTTGTTACAGCCGATAGCAACGCATAGCAATGGAACGTGAGCTCACTTGCTTAACGGGCATTGCTCTCAGACCTTTCGAACTGTCAATGTATATTGTGTATCCTTGAACTCTTGGCTGTGCTTTCCGTGGGAACCAAACCAGTCCTGTCTATAACGTCTCGTCGTCTACTATGCTTACGTCCTGTGCTTATCCTTCATCCTAAATATAGTCTTCGACGTGTCACTCAGTCTTCGTCCCTGCCTGCGTGGTCCTTAGCCCATTCATAACAAAATTGGCAAGCCTGCTAGGATCCCACCCTTGACATCTGCAGTAAGACGTTCAGTGCTGTGAGAACACGGCATTGAAGACTATCGTGGATGTGGAGAAGCTAGTGGCGATCAGGACCTAGCTAGGTCTCTCATGACTGTGACTTCGCCAGTGGATCGACACCCAGCGGGTGGAGCAGCGTGCAGAAAGGGCAGCTGAAAGGGAAGCCCTCCGAGAAGCTGTACAATGGGAAAAAAAGAGGAAAAGCGCGAAGCTGTCGAAAGGGCTAAAGAAGTCACCGAAAGACCTAGGAAAGAAGCTGAGAGAGCTAGGGAAACTGCTGAGAGAGAAATCCGAATCTTGGAGTTCGAGATGCGTCTTCAAGGAGGGTCGCAGAACACCACCACCATTACTGCGGGGAACTAAACCAATCCAAATGCACCCGTCGTGAATTCACAGAAGATCCACTCCCTGTTCGATGAAAGACGTGACACGCGTACTTGCAGAGCTTGGAACGAGTCGCGACTGGTCAGGCGTGCCCGCAGGACATATTGGTCGTCGGCCTCGGTATGTGCTTGTCCGGGGAAGCGCTCACCGTAATTAGCCGCATGTGTAGAGGAATCCCTTGGCTACAGCAAATTCAAGAAAGCTTTACTTCATTGCTTTAGATTTACGGACACGGGCTACCAGGAGAAATTTGGAAAGCCCGGGCCGAGGACGGCGAGACGGGAACGCAGTTTGCGGCGAGGCCCTTGAGCTTCTTCTACCATTGGGTGGAAATGACCAACAGTTCCAAAACCTGCGGAGGTCTCCGTGATTTGGTAATCTTAGAGCAGTTCTACTGTTGTTGCCACCCGAAACTCGTGGTCTACCTGCAGGAACGCGAGTGTACCACCCTGGATGCGATGGCAGACATCAGAACCGTTTCCTGGAGGTGCAAAAACTTTCGACCTTCGGAAAGCTCCAACTTACGCGTCAGACGTTACGAATAGTGTAGGCAACACTCAGACAAAGGCAACACAGAAGTGCTTTCTGTGCGATTGCCTTCGACACGCCGCGCAAGGCTTCGCAGCGTGATCAAAGAGTGAAAACTGCCCTAAGTGTAACAGGCCACGTCCCTGTTTCGAAAATTGTCAAAGCGGATCAGGAGACAAAGACAAAGTAATTCCTTCTGCGATTTACGAGCCTCTAAGCAGAGTCGCGAAAACCAATCTTACAGAAGCCAGACGTCGGACGCAACTGGATGTTGTTGCAACTCTAAGTACCCTAGCAGTAGAAATTAAACATTTCTGGTCAAGGAAATGCCAGTTCTTCCTGAACGAGTGCTAGGAAAATTCGCTCGCGTGCTCAGAAAACCTGAAACTGACACAGCCAGCGTACGCTGGGATATGATCGACGATGCTTGCTTGACTGGGACGTCACGCCGAGTCATTCTTCTGGTGGCTCCAACAAGGAACCCCCATAAGCAAAAATCCATGTCCACACGCCATATTTGGTGGGCGATATTATCGCAGCCTGCATAAGTCGTCCCATCTTCGACCTGATTCTCGGCAATATTGACGACGTTAGGGAACATAATCACCCCAGAGCCTGATTAGACATATGACGGCGTAGGCGCCAGTAAAATCGGTTCAAGCAGCATAGGACGAAAGCTGCCTTCGGAACCTCACAACCTGATTTCCGCCCTGGCATGCACTCAAGCCCTGCAGGACATACGTTTGAAGGCCCCACTACTCATACACTCTAACCTCACCCGGGTAACACTAGCTCAAGAACCGCGGGATGACCCAACTTTGAGGTCTTGTTACCGGAACGTTGGCAAGGAGTCTCGCTCTCTAAGAGGCCACCACTATACTTTACTCGAAAGAAGGAGATCTGGTATCGAGTATGTCGCCTTTAACCTGGAAACATGGTCAAGCAGATAATAATCCCCGAACACCTCAGAGAGTCAGTCCTCCGAGCCGCACATGAGAGCGTCATGCCTCGATATGCGCTCATCCCGAGAGCTATTTATCAAAGTTTAGAAGAATTCTACTGGCCGGATTTGTGAAGAGATGTGAAGCTTTTCGTGCGATCATGCAACGCCCGCAACCTGAAAACGTCTGAGCCGCAGATTTTTGTCGCCTTAGTGCTCAAAGCTCTCGGTATCCCGACAAGTTGGCAGCACATCGGTATCGTAACGGAAACGTCCAATAAACTGCCCGAGGCGCAAAAAGGTGATGCAAGAGGGCAATATACACAAGCCGGAATTTGACACCCGGATACGCCGTTTTGCTTCTGCTGGCATATTCCGTGCTCCTACCCGAGTATCCTACTGTGGAAGGTTTCTGACAATTGAACAGGTGTCCTGCAGTGTCATGTAGTGTCGCGACTCGCCTTTTTTGTCATCCTCACTGACTCAATTTTGCGGTCAATGTCTGGCGTGGCCATTCATCACAATCATGCATGAATTACACCCAAGCAATACGCGTACGAAGCTACCACTCCGAGAAAAATGCTGCTGGCCTGGCATGAGCAAGAACGTCGGACCTTTTATAAAGTATTGTCCCATTTAAGAAGAACTGCCAGTTGGGCGTGTTGGTATAGGTTCATCGTGGGTACAGCGCAAACAAAACTAGGACAAGAAAGCACACAGGATGCAGCGCTACTAGTAACTGAAAAGTTTAATCTTGAACACGCTTACATATATACATACACTCAAAGCCACCGTCATCACATCATCTACATTACAATCAACCACAACGCAAGATCGCGGAAAACCACTACAAAATGCTGCATATAACCACACGACAAGTGTACAACCCCAGAATAACTACACTGCACACTACATCAACATTTTCAAAAAAGCAAACTCAACGTCTGATAACATGACAAACGGTTGGACGACACATCAAGTTTCTTCTTTCTTGATTCGAAAAGCTCCAATTATGTCTCTTGCGGCCCACTTTATGTGTTTGTGAAGAACGATTGTGTGTGGTATCTCAGGACGGCACGTGCTCCCTCCAGCTCTGTGGTTGTCATCAGTCTGTGTTTGGCGACTCTGGACGGCCCGTGCACTCCTTGCAATTCACAGATAAATGCGAACGCGGTACCCCCTTCCATGAACGGTGATGTTTGCGTAGGCGAACGTTAAGGCAGCGGCCAGTTTTGCCTATGTATTTTTTACCACAATTGAAAGAAATACTCTAAACGGCGTCTTTACGGCACTCTACAAATTTCACACCATGTTTTACCCCACAGCCTTCCGTTTTTCCTTCGTTCTTGTTCGCAAAACTTTGCACCGCTAGGCAAATCTTGGCCAATTTCTTTTGGACTGAGAACACGACGTGCATGCCACACATTCAAGCCTCTTTCGTCAAGAGATGTGAAACACTATGTAGGTATGGAATGACCGCTAACCTATCAGTCTCAAATGCTCCTCCTTTTTCCCTGCATCGAGCTCCGCTTCCAGCCTTCTGAATCTCGCGACGTTTCTTTTTACATGCTAAAAGAGCAGATTCATCTGGGTGATCCGCTGATCTTAGCCGGTCTACCTTGTTGGTGAGAGTTTTTCAACATGCTGTTTGCAGGATTTATTCAAAGCAGATTTTATGCATAAAAAGGCCATACCGTTCTTCACCAGCTTTGAATCGGCCGATTCATCACTGAGTACATCCTCCGTCGATCGAGGGTGTTAGATCATAGAAGTTCATGTGGGTATAAGTTTAATTAAGGTATCCAAAAACAGTGTTTCACGTTGCTTTGGGACTTCAAACGTTCACTGAAAGCCAATGTCTTTTCTCTTGATCTTCATGACATTTACAAGCGTGCTACAATCTTGGGTATCTTTTACTAAACCAAGGTAGTCGTCTACAAACCTCAACAACTTGAGATTTATGTCGACCACCTCATTATCAATCGCTCTGTCGACTTTGGTTTGACAAATGTTGCAAAGGACCGGGGGAACGCGAAAACCAATGCAGATGCCGGCTTTTTGTAGGTACAACTCTTCACCCCACCCCAACATACCAGAGTAGACTTCCGATAGAGTGCGATCAACTCCAAAAAACGTTCGACTAATACACCGCTGGTATTCTGAAGTGCCACTTCATCATTATCCTAAAGGATGCAGTATTTGCCCCCCGTTGACCCCGTCTTTTGCAACATTTTTCTAAGTGGACAGCTGGTTGACTTGAATCTCATGTCGTTTTGGTATGTAGACGACTACCTTGTTTTATTGGAAGATACTCAAGATCGTTGTACACTTGTAGGTGTCATGAATACCTTCAAGAGAAAAGTCTGTGGCTTTGAGTACACGTTCGAAATCCTAAAGCAACGTGAAATACAGTTCTTGGATATATAAATTAAGTTTCTACCCCCCCGCACTTGTTGGATGTACCACCCTTGGTCGACCAAGGATTTACCCAGCTATGAATGGGCCCATTAGAAGCTGGTAAAGAACGGTGTGGCCTTTTCCTGCATGAAATCAGCTTTGAATATATCCTGCGAATATTATGCAGAAAAAAGTGTCGCCCCCAAGGTAGACCGGTTAAAAGCAGCAGGTTACCCAGATGAAACTGTTCTTGTGGCGTTTGCAAAAAATCGTCGCGAGATTCAGAAGGCTGCAAGCACGGCTCGATTCAGGGAAGAAGGAGCAGCATTTGAGACTGATAAGTTAGCGGTCATTCCATACCTACATGGTATTTCACATCGCTTGACAAAAGTGACTTGAAGGTATCGCATGCGCGTCGTGTTCCCAGCCCAAAACAAATTGGCCAAGATTTGCACAGTGGTGCAAATTTTGGCGAACAAGAAAGAAAAAAAAACGGAAGGCTGCGAGGTAAAACATGAAAAATTTGTAGAGTGCCTTTATGACGTTGTTACAGCATTCCTTTCAATTGTGGTAAAAGATACATAGGCAAAACTGGCCGCTGCCTTAACGTTCGCCTACGCAAACATCACCGTTCATGGAAGGGGGTACCGCGTTCGCATTTAGCTGTGAATTGCAAGCAGTGCACGGGCCGTCAGGAGTCGCCAAACACAGACTTTGATGGCAACCACAACCCCGGAGGGAGCACGTGCCGTCCTGAGTTGCCACACACCATCGTTCTTCGCAAACACAGAAAGCGGGCCACAAAAGACATAATTGAAGCTTTTGGCATCAAGAAAGAATAAAATTTATGTGTCAGCCAACCGTCTGTCATGTTATCAGATGCTGAGTTTGCTTTTTTTGGAAAAAGGTTAATGGAGTGGGCAGTGTCGTTATTCTTGGTTTGTACAACTGTCATGTGATTATATGCGGCGTTTTGTTAGTTGCTTGGCGCTATCTTGCGTGGTGGTTGATTGTAATGTACACGATGTGATGACGGTGGCTTTGAGTGTATGTATATATGTATGTGGACTCACGAATAAACTTCTCAGTTCCTAGTAGCGCTCCGTCCTGTGTCCTTTCTTGTCCGAGTTTTTTCGGCGCTGTACCCATCATGAAATGTCCCATTTGTCAGTCTATTCACAAATCACCAAATCCAGTTGTGCCACTAATGCAGCCGGTATCATTTCCTTCAGCACCGTGGGAGAAGATAGGCATCGACATCGTTCGTCCTCTCCCAGAGGTTCTCCAGGACTGTCGTTTTGCCATTACTTTACTAGACTACTTCAGGAAGTGGCCATAAGTAGGGTTAACCACTAACGTCACTTCAGGGACTGCCACGTCCTTTTTGCGGTGTATATTTAACCATGAAAGCTGTCCGAAGGAGATATAGACTATCTGTGGGCCGCATTTTACTTCCGCCAAGTTTCAAGAATTCTTGCGCAGTCGAGGTATCAAATGCACATTCTCTGCAGTTGAATCCACAATCAAATAGGGAAGAGGTGCGGTTTAATTGTTTTTCAAAGAACTTCATGCAGGTGCGTCTGGGGAAACACCGCCCACTAAAAGAGGCTATCAAGGTATATCTCGGGATCTATCGTTGCACCCCGCATGCAACTACGGGCCAGAAACTTCCTGTTCTCCTACATGGCCGTCACCCAAGAAGAAGGCTCGATCTCCGTGAAGGATGGACGGAAAGTATGTTTGAGAGGCCAGGCATGGAACTTCAAGTCATCATGCACAGCATAACTCGGAAACAGATTACAAGCAAGAACTATAATTATCAACGTCGTGCAGCCAAACATTCATCATTGAGTGCAGGACAAGCAGTTCGAATCAAGCTACCAGGAGATGTGCCAAAGGTTTCCACATTACATTCACTTCTTTTCAACGTTGTCTGACGCCAACATGAGGACACGAGAGCTGAGCGGCGGTCACGTTTACAATCGCGAGCGGCTGATCTGAAATAACTACGTTCAGGTGTGTCTGGAGAAATACTGCCCACTAAAGGAGTCTATCAAGGAGTATCTCGGGATGTATCACTGCACCCCGTATGCAACTATGGGCCCCAAACCTGCTGTTCTCCTACATTGCCGTCACCGAACAAGCAGGCTCGATCTCGCTGCGGGAGTGACTGAAAGTATTTCAGAGATGCCAGGCGTGGAGCTTCAAGTCATCACGCAAAGTGTAACTCCGAAGCAGGTTTCAAGCAAGGAGTATACTATCGACGTCGTGCAGCCAAACATTCATCATTGAGTGCAGGACAAGCAGTTCGGATTAAGCTATCACGAAATGTGCCAAATGGTTACACATGATATTCACCTCCTTTCATCGTTGTCTGGCGCCAACATGAGAAAACGAGAACTGAGCGACGCTCACGTTTGGAATCGTGAGCGGCTGATTCCATACATTTCAGTCTGGGATCCCACGACAGGCGCACCCTACGATTCCCCTGGGACTACTGGCTCCGCAGCAGCCCCTGAGTGCCCAGATGTTCCAGCCACCCACTACCACTGCCAGCACCGACAAAACGGCAGTACCAACTTCAACTGCAAGTGCTGGGGCGACGAGTGTTGATGTGACACATCTGAGTGTACCACGGAATGTGTCGGGCGGTGGGACTGAGGCAACTGATGAAACTGAGGCTCCACGGCGATTAACCAGAGACTGACGCAAGCCTCCATGGCTCGCTTTTATGGCTTCTGAGATATCGCAGTGATGGTGTGCTGCCAGTTTTGGGAGGAGGGGATGCTGTGCGCGAAATTTATTTAACGTTCATGCCACCAGGTGGCGCACAGTTTAAGGTGGCCAATTTTCGCTGTCATCATTAGTGACCGCTTCCCGGTTATAAATAGCGTGTCATAACAATAAAGGCTCTATCTTCCCTTGGTGAAGACTGCCCTCCAGTTGGCCCGGCAAGCCCTTGGTTGACCTTCAGAAAGCGTGTGACGTCATCCAAGGCTATGCCACATCTTTCGGCCTCTGTATTTCGGGTTCAAAATCCGCTCTCTTCGTAGTCAGTAACATACGTGTGGTGGCACCGGACCGCTTTCTTCGCCAGGCACAAATTCGTACAGCCGTATACCACACGTTGATGCCTTCTGTCTCACCTTACATAATGCGGGCAGCACTGTACTGATTCGGCAGACGCTCCATAATCATATCACTCAGCTTCCCATTTTCTCCGCCGTGTGCAAACCGAAGAGCTGAACTGCACCAACATCACCTACTCCGTATCATCGATGCTTTTGTAATGTCAAGTGTACTGTATACAATTCTGTATTTGCAACCCGAGCCATCTCAGCTTTCGTACCTCGAGGCCTCCCTCCGTTCACTTTACCATATCGCTTTGGGAGTTCCCTCCTACGCCTACAGCGCCCCCTTCTGGAACTCGGAACATACATACACTCGAATAGCACATTAAGAGCCATCGGCAGGCCCAGCCCGAACGCCAGCAGACTACTGCCAAAGGTCGAGCTATTTCTAACACAATTAACTACCCCACTTCGCAACTACCCCCATACCACCGGAAATTTCTTCTTGGGCCACTTTCGCTAATTTATAGGTTGAGTCTTTGCCCCGCAATATAAATCCTTATCGACACCCTGCTCGTGGTTCACTGCGCGCTGAGGCCCTATCCAAACGATTCATTTTCCCCTCTCCCACTTTACTGACGCCAGCGACATCCCCTCAAACTCAACGGGCACAGCTTCATTCCTCCAAGTCTGTTCTGTAGACACTGCCGCGGTTTTCTTTCTTTCCCCCCCTGATTCGTGATCCCTCGAAGAATACTCTATTCCTTGCAATAAAGCACGCTACTTTCACTGTTCTCATTACCACGACAGTATATATCTTCTCCTACTGCCAATCAGCCCTTCGTAATTTCGCTGACCATGAACCACACCCCACTGACTTCGTCCCTTCAATACTTGCTTTGAATCCTCGGCCACGTTTCACACTGGCCGCGCTGGCATGTCGGGAAACGCCCTTCAAAATACGCTTACCGGAGTATTTCTCCCGGGTCCACCCATCTACTGGCCAACCCTGTCCCAACTGCCGACAGTTCGTTCCGTTCTAACTCGTGAGGCTGCGTTCCTCATTCGGCAGGATCAAACCTCTTCACTCCCCTCCCATCACACTCTTTACCGCATCTATTGGCGCTCTGGCCATCCTTCCTGTCCCACCTGTTCTTCGTACCCATCCATCCCTCATTCTTATTGTCACTCTGCGCCCCCCCCCCCAAATCTTGCCCCATCCCTCGGCTCCATCCCTTCCTGGAAGCTCTGGCTGTCTCCCCTGTCGACAGTAGACATCCAGGCTGCCCAGGAAGCTCTCTATGAATATGTGCACCAAATCCGCAAGCGCATCCTGCAGTACTACGTGGACCCAGTTAATGGAACACTAAAATTAGGACCTTTACTTGAGTCTTGCGTAAAATAAAAGTTTCTTCTCTGTCGCCCTTCCGGTGAGCACAAGATATCGTCTGCGTCTTTGTGTCACTTCGGTCAGTCGGTGTCCATCGGGTGTAACAGTCTCCTTCCCTGCAATTCTTCGTGTGTACGACAGTTTTATGGGGAGATTGACCAGCGTAACTATAAGGTGTGGTTAACTAAGTACACCCTTTGATCCAGGCGCTGTTCATGTATCTTATAAACCATAATATCTTCATCTGCGTCGGGAATGTGTGGAATGTCCACAGGCGCAAGAGTCATCAGTTGAAGGAGCAGCCTCTCATTCTGAAGACATTCGTTGCAAGCATAACAGGAAGCCTGACCTCCAGGGGAAAGCGCCATGACAACTGTCATCCAGTCGTTCTTCTTCTGTGAAGAACACGAAGTTCTCACCTAGTCAGCGCAAAGATGACGTTGGAAGAGACGGGGGTTGGACATGTTGCACTTGTGACGGGCAAGCGACATCGATGCAGGAGCAATGTACCAAGCGCTAGCCATCTTAGCACAGTGGTGGGTGCGAAATGGAATGTCAATCTCAGCCATAACGTGCAACGCAACTGCTCCTTCGAACACCAGACGCCAAATTTCTGCATCTGGCGAGCAGACACCAGAAAAGCCTACTGTATCATGTCTGATACGTTTATTAATTTTTGTCTGGTTTGAAATTTCATTTTTTTCATAAATGAAGTCATGTTAGCCCTAAGAGAACGTACACGCGTTTCTAGAATTTTTATTTGCCTGTAAATATGTTTGGGCTTGCTGAGGTAACATACAAACTTGAATTATGAGGCTGTGCTTCGCCGTGTGTGCAGTTGATTTTGTGATACCCTGGATTATGGAAGAACACGCAACACTTTTTCTTATCAGTTTCGACTTGCCGAGTTGTTTCTCATCAAGTGTTTGACACTTTATTCGTGTATCCCCTGCCTGACTGCATAGCACTTTCTGGTACTTGAAGGTCTAAAAACCTCATATCGACTGTTCCGGCAACTCCAATATAAACTCGAGCTCCCGAAACGCCTTCTTGAACCCCGAAACAATTTAGCCGCAACCACACTGGCCCCGAGTCAACTTACAAACCTTTACCAGAGTTTTTTCGTAAAATGTGAACTTGCTATCTGTCGAAAATTTGCATTCATGGGAGACTTGCCATGGAGTCAACAAGGTTTTAAAAGACAGAAGAAGCCGTTACGTAATTACTCCTTCGGTATAAAACATTTGTATTGCCATGTAACACCCACGACCCGGGGAACCTATATTTTATTTTAAATATGGATTGACAAAAAAACATTCCTATATAATAAATACTGCCTGTGCAGGATTTTGATCCGCCGTTTCTAATTGACCCACCGTTACTTCGACGGAGTAAGGCAGCAACACTTGTTTGTCGAACGAAAGCGGGATTGGGTCGTGTATAACCCCAATGCTGACCGACCTTCCTGGCCAGCCTTCAGAGAGCACTCTGACATTCATGGTAAAACCCTGAGAGAGAGGGATGCAGGGAGGGAGGGAGAGAACAACTTTTATTACCAGCATTGACCAAAAGTAGAAGTGGTTCCCTATTCACGGGAATCCATGTGTGGTCGGCACCGTGACTGCCTTCTTGCAGAGGATGCGGTGTTCCGGTAGGAAGCGGCTAGACAATTTTTCGTATTGCTTGATACAAAGAAGGCTGGCTTTGGGGCATTGCTCTTACAGGCTTTACACGTTTTTCAGAAATGCTTTGCACCATAACTCGTACCTTATCAGGTTGCTTCATATCGGTGCATCACTTTCAGTGACCCTGAAGCTTTAGTTACATCAACAGTGCGTGTTCTGAAAGTAAGAATGGAGAGGTTGTAAGTATTTTTCCGTTTTTATTAGGCACATTCAAGGTTTTTGAAGTGGGCAATAAGGAAAACTTGCTGCTGAAAAGAGTTTATTTGCACCTTACCCTCATACAAATTTAGGTACCTGTAGCAAGCATGGTGCTTGAAGAGGCAGGTTTTCCTACACAGGTGCTCGAATTAACAGCAGAGTGCATGCTCAAAAAATTAAACCATGGAGTTCACGGAACGAAGAGCGAGTTCATTGCAGAATGGATTAAAATTTGGACATGCATGGCGGATGACACACCCTTAAAAACATTTTGAAGCGCTATCATGCAATTTTTTCACCCGCTGACCATATACCGAAGAATAAACAAGGTAGGTGAAACAATCGATGAAGATTTACAAATCAACGGAATTACTTCGTTCTCTGCTGAGAGGAAGGGGCCTGCTCTGCACCTCAATCGCTAAAAGACAGGCCGGAACAATTGGTAGTTGCGCTAAAAAAAATAAACAACACCAACGAACGCAAAAACGACAAGCGCTTTTTGCAGGAAGCGCTTTTCTACCACCCAGACGTTAAAAAGCGTCTGTCATTCTCAAACCTTTTTATGTCGTTGTGTTTATTTGGCGCTTCTTGCCTCTTCCAAATGAACGTTGCCTACCTTTCGTCGCCGTATACAGTACTGGCTGCTACCCGAATAATACATTGTGCGGGCGTGAATGCACTGTGCCCAAAAACAGTGGGTAGGAACTTCATTATACACCTCAGGAACAATGGGTGATCGGCCGCCCTTTATCATAGCTAGGTTAGCTACAGGAAAGGCCACCAAGCGCAAGTGAAATCTGTGAGGAGTTGAAACTTCAATTACTGAGTGAAGTGTTCGTCAGCACGTAGGCGATCTTATTTTTCACAAAGAAACAGGCTTTTCCTTAAGTTCTCGGAGGAGTTATAAACAAACGCGTTTTGTTGCTTTGAACACCTTCAGTGCAATACTTTGTTTTTATTGTGGGTTTCGTACTTTGTGTTCCCGTGGGACTCTTTTTAGGTAGTTTTCACGTATATTTATTTGTTAACTACGTCGGTGTTTGGGTTATACGTGAAACAATATCCTTTAGGTTGTGAGGGAGAGCAGTGTTTGGCGTCCATCAGATTCGTCAGTTGTTCATTTGTTCCGAGCTCTGGGTATGGCATAGAAATTCACCAAATCTTCCCACCTGATGGCCTCGTATCATCAGCAGAGTCTCAATGTCTACGCTCGGCGACAGGGTTTGTCATTTGTGTTGGGTCTGCGCACAGGTACAACTCTTTAGTGCCGCCACTGTTGTGCGGGAATATTTTAAACGTACGGAAGAGATTTTTTTCTTGGACGCAATGGGAGGTCTGAAGTGAAAAATAAGCCTTTTTTTAAATCTCGGGTTATGCGGTTGGAGGTAAAGTAACACATCATATCCTCTTTCAAATGCAACTTAATATACATCTTTTAGCACCTGTACAAGTAATGTCGCAACTCTTTGAGTAAAAAAATAGATTTTGCATCAGTAAACAACACATTGGCGAATTCGTCTGGTATTGCTGCTTGTGTGCGAAATACACATAAAGATATCCCGCTAGAGTAATATTCGTGGGGAACCGTATTCAATCGCAGAAAAGAATTGCTGAGAATAAAAAGGATGTTACCTTGCGCAAACTTTCGGAACTCCCCTATTTAGCTATATAAAATGCGCTAAAAACTCTGAACAATGGCACTAGCAAGCAGAACCGCTTATTTTCAGCAGGTAACGAAACTTCTGATTGCGGAATCGAGGAAGTACACTATCACAAAATTGATTTTTGTAACTGTCCTTGAACCCTGCTACGAAGGAAACAACTTATCTTCTTGTTCAAAGACGTCATATGAGAAATGCTTACACTAGGAAACGAGCCCGAGGTTCTTGTAGACAAGAGAGGTTTAAGGTGTAGTGATATATCTGTCCTGTGTAGGATAGGATAGTTGAATTGAATGAACAACGCAGCAATAAGGTTTTTTTTTAATTTATTATTCTTAATTGTTGTTTATTTATTTATTTATTTATTTATTTATTTATTTATTTATTTATTTATTTATTTATTTATTTATTTAAATTGTAACGAAGAAGAGAGGTCCGGGTGAAGGGATTAAAGCTCAGGCCGAAATTCAAGCTGAAGCAGGGCAATCCCCACGGACAATCCCCACGCATCAATCGCGCAGCATGCGCAGCGTGATCGAGTTCAGTTCTGGCTGGCCCTGCTTCTTCGGCTGCTCGAGCTCCTTCAGCCTCCGTCGCTTGATCCCCTCGGTTCCTGGGCTGTCTCAATAAACCCCACTACATTTTGGTGGAGGTTGCGGTTCTGATCCCCTTCGTAGACCTCCAGCTACGCCCGTCTCGGTTTCTGAAGCGACCACCTCAAGGATCAAGGATCGCGTCGGTCCTCCCCAGCCCGGGTGAGCCATTGGCCTGCGCATTCCCCAGCCCGGTGTCCCCTGCCCGTGATCCGACGAGACCAGCCGACTTGACTAGCCGCGACCAGACCAGAAGCCGACGACATTCCCCTGCCCAGTTCTCCGGCGCGATTCCAAGAGCTTGAGGTTCCTTCGTGGCGTCGGCGGCATCGCTGTTCTGGGGCCCATCTTCATGGACCGATCAGCCTGTGCAGTGGCGGCAAGGACTTCACTGTTTATATTCATTTCATCTTCGCCGCACGGGTTCATTGACTGTGACCTCGACCGGGACGGTCGTTTTGGATGGCGGGGGAATATGTAACGAGAAGACGAAGAAGTAGACTGTGCAGCCTAGTGTGATGGGCATCTTACACCGACGAAGACGAAGACGGTTGGCGTGGGGTTATCGCTCGTGCTGTGATGGCCGAATTGTAAATAGCCTGCATCTCTTTCTGTAAATAGATCGCTTCAGCATCGACCATGGTTCATGTCATCCGTCCTACCGCCACGTAACATGTTTTGGTGGAGGTGCTGGGTGCTGGGTGGAGGTGCTGGGAAGTCTGGCGACTTCGTGGTCGCCAGACTGTGACGAGGCTTTTTCTACTTTACGGCGCTTGCTGACATCACCGCCCATTTTGCGCCACTACGACCCCAGCGCCCCAACCGAAGTGCACACGGACGCCAGTGGTGTCGGCCTCGGTGCTGTTCTCGCACAGCGGAAGTCTGGCTACCCGGAATACGTCGTTGCCTATGCCAGCCGGACCCTCACGAAAGCGGAGTCCAATTATTCCGTAACGGAAAAAGAGTGTTTGGCCATTGTTTGGGCCTTGGCAAAATTCCGGCCTTACTTATACGGCCGCGCATTCGACGTTGTTACCGACCACCACGCCCTATGTTGGTTGTCGTCTCTCAAAGACCCCACGGGACGGCTTGTACGTTGGGCCCTACGTATTCAAGAATACGACATTCGCGTCGTTTACAGATCAGGGCGCAAACACTCTGACGCCGATGCCCTCTCTCGCTCGCCTCTTCCAGATTCGACGACGTGCCCCGATTCTCCGGAGTCCATCGTCTCTGCGCTCACGCTTACTGACCTGACCCTTCACCAGCAACAAGACCCTTGGGTCTCTTCTATTATAAAGTACCTTACCGCCCCGACGGCCACCTCCCAACCTCGAGCACTACGACGGCAAGCAGCTCATTTCACTGTGCGGGAGGGTCTTCTATACCGTCGCAACTATATGACCGACGGAAGGAAATGGCTGCTCGTAATACCACGCAATCTACGAGCCGAAATATGTGCAGCTTTCCACGCTGACCCCCAATCCGCCCACGCTGGAGTCTTGAAAACTTACGCTAGGCTTCGTCAGCGGTATTACTGGAAGGGAATGTATAGTTTTGTGCGCAAGTACATCCGTGGCTGTGAGGCCTGCCAACGACGCAAGCAACCCCATCCAAAGCCTGAAGCAGACTTGCAACCTCTACCGTGCCCTTCGCGCCCATTTTACCGGGTTGGAATTGACCTTTACGGACCTTTACCATTCACGCCTTCTGGGAACAGGTGGATTATCGTCGCCGTAGACCATCTTACGCGCTACGCGGAAACGTCCGCGCTTCCCAGCGCTACGGCACGCGACGTCGCCCTGTTCCTTCTTCATCACTTCATCCTACGTCATGGTTCCCCCAAGGAGCTTCTCAGCGACAGAGGACGAGTATTTCTATCCGAAGTCCTGGACGCTCTCCTCAGTGAATGCAAGATCGTTCACCGGACGTGTACTGCCTACCACCCGCAGACAAATGGTTTGACGGAACGATTCAATCGCACGCTTGGTGACATGCTTGCCATGTACATAGCATCGGACCACTCTACCTGGGACGTGGTGCTTCCATTCGTGACTTTCGCGTATAATACCGCAACGCAAACCACCACCGGTTTTCTCCCTTTTCCTTTCTTCTTTACGGGACGCGAGCCCTCATGCACCATGGACGCCATCCTCCCATACAGCCCCGATGCCTCGGAAAGCAAGCCCGTCTCCGAGATAGCGCGACACGCCGAAGAATGTCGCCAGTTAGCTCGTGCCTTCACGTCCCGTGAACAAAGTCGCCAAAAGTACCAACATGACCTTGGTGGGTCATCTCCGCCCTCTTTTCCCCCTGGATCTCTTGTTTGGCTATGGATACCGCTTACAACGCCTGGCCTGTCTTCGAAGTTCCTCGCCAAATATCATGGCCCGTATCGCATCATAGAGCGCGCATCACCGGTAAACTACGTCGTCGAGCCGCTCACACCATCTGACGACCTTCGTCGCCGTGGCCGCGAGACTGTTCACGCCAACCGTTTGAAGCCCTACCACGAGCCCATCGTCTCGCCCTCGCCATGAAGTCGCCAGGATGGCTCCTTGTCACCCGGGGGTAATTGTAACGAAGAAGAGAGGTCCGGGTCAAGGGATTAAAGCTCAGGCCGAAATTCAAGCTGAAGCAGGGCAATCCCCACGGACAATCCCCACGCATCAATCGCGCAGCATGCGCAGCGTGATCGAGTTCAGTTCTGGCTGCCCCTGCTTCTTCGGCTGCTCGAGCTCCTTCAGCCTCCGTCGCTTGATCCCCTCGGTTCCTGGGCTGTCTCAATAAACCCCACTACAATTTATTTATTTCCAAACACTGTAGGTCAATGCACTGGCTCAAGTAAGAGTGTGTGCATCAGAACACAGCTGTTCGACACAAGAGAAAACAATAAAGCAGAAACAAAAGTTAAGAAGGAAGTTGGCGCTCCGTGGCACCAACAAACATATCAGAATAAAACACGTGTGAGCAGCATGAATTCTAATCTTCGACCGTTCTAGGAAAAAAAAACTATGTTTGAAAGCATATGATTGAGAAAAAATACGGCTGGAGTTTATTGATGACTGGAGACCGAAACTTTAGGCACGAAAACTCAAGGCTTTAGGCATTGATAATAAGCACTGAAAAGTATTATTTTGACATGTATAGGCATGCAACACTATCGCTTAGCGTTTATAGACTGAATTGTTCTTTACTTCAGCCGTGTATTCTTGGACAAAGCTTTGACTTGCGATGGAAATAGAGAACAAGCCTTGAGCTGTTGGAAAGTAATTTTACTTTCTTCTCGAAAATAAGTCAGTTGCTCTTTTAAGAGATTTGCGTGAAATGCGGGGTAATTCGGCAACAAAAGATATGCTTATAAGTCCTGTCAAACCACACACATCACCACTATTTGCTGCTTTACGTTGTACCTCCTATCAGTCCATACTCCTGTGCGAAAAAACAACGCTCAACGTCCACAGAAGTTAAGGGAGCAGCATGCTTGTGAATCGGGAGGCCCCGCCCCTTGATTCCATTTGGAATATCATAATGTTTGGTGCTCAGAACCTTGGGAAGTTTTTTGATAAAAGGAATTCCAGAAATGTTGCAACAGACAGAAGGCAGGATGTCAAACAAGAATGGCTCTATCAGTTACCGGTCCTTCGGGCATGGGGGCGGATCTGTCCTGGACCTTTCAAACGAGCTCAGCATTCTGAATAAGAGCGCACCCAAGCTCTGAGCTGGGGAAGTGCTTCCTGCTATGGGTGCGAAATAAGCACGCGGATGTGCTACGTCACGTTCAAGTGTAGCGTGGTGCGAATAAGTTCGGCTGTGACGCTTTTGTCGAATTAAACGCAGTTAATACCACCCTTTAGGGTTTTAGCAATAGTTGTTCTGCCTTAGCCGATTTTATTCAAGGGTAAAATTAGGCTCTTGTAGAAGAGGCACAATAGGTAACTGCTGCTTTAAGACGCAACTGTGCTTCGAAGAAAGAATTGCAGGTATTTATTCTTTGACAGAGCAGAACTACCCCCTAAACTCTTCACAACACCGATGAATCTCAGAGATAGTACAGGGAAATGCAGTAGTTCCGCGCAAATTACAGTTATTATTTTCTACAAGAGCAGTTGACTAGTGAACACACGGGGGTAACATGATTCAGCGAATACACCCGCCGCTGTGGCTCAGTGGCTAAGGCGTTGTGTGCTGCTGAGCACGAGGTCGCGGGTTCGATTCCCGGCCGCGGCGGCCGCTTTTCTGATGGAGGCGAAAAGCAAAAACGCCCGTGTGTACGAGATTTCAGCGCACGATAACGATCCCCAGGTGGTCAAAATTAATCCGGAGCCCTCCACTAAGGCGCGCCTCATCGCCTGCGTTGCGTCGGCGCGTCAAAAACCCCACAATCAATCGATTCAGCGAATACGCACATAACGATTATCAATATTAGATAGCACGCAAGATTCTTTGCAGCTAATTTCCTCAATGCTATATATCCAAATGCCCCTTACGATAACTCGGCACGGCAAATGACGGCAAGAATCATCCCGGCACTGCAAAAGTGCCGGGATGCTCCTTGCTACAAATTCCGTTTCTTGTCCCTTCTTCGACTTATTTGTGCCGCATCTGGCCCGCCGGCGGTTTACCCTTGATATGGGGATGCATGTGCACGTCTTGCACCACCGTAAAACTTTGGTGTATCAGATTTTCACTTCGAGTTTTTCATTGGAGGCGTATTCGACCTTGAGCGGGGCGTGCGCGGCTGTATCGCGTTCATTTTCTTTTATGCTTGTTTTACACCAGCACAATTTTTTGTCATTGGTACGCGGTCACAGCGCGTCTGAAGGGCACGGAACCAAATTGCTCGTATGTACAGGGGTGTCATCGATGACGTTGGTTGCAGTGTCGCTGCGTACGGGCCTCTGGTGGGTCGGCCGATGTGACGAGGTGTAGGTGGCGGTAAGTCGAGCACGGTTTGCGTTTGTCGTCATGTTTGGCACGGCTCGAGCATTGTTCCCATAAAGGGTGTTTGACAAAAACCCAGTGTCAGGCTTCTGAAGCGAGGACAGTCCTTGCAAAACATCGACTCAAGAAATAAAAAAGACATATAATACAAAAAACGCATTTTAGGCTTTTAAAGCCCATAGATTCCCTTATAGCTAAAACAGGCACTTATAGGCGCAATAAACTATTGCTTAAAATACTTTTCCCGAAGCTTCAAGAAGCCTGCAGTCATGCTCTTTGATATGGGGAAAATAAAATTCTGAAACATACTTAATACCTAAATCATACTTAAAATACTTAAATACTTAATGGTGCTGAAAGATAAAATACTCTTCGATAAGTTTGCAGTCATGGCGGACGCGTTTGTATGGAGCTGCGCGAATTTCCACTTTTTGTCCTAACGTCAGCCGCGTAAGTTTAAATCCTTTCACTTTTCTGTTTTAAGATGTTCTAGAGCCCCTTTGTACCAAATTTGAACCCCTTAGCACGAATGGTTTCGCAGATATAAGCGGTTTTGTTTTCTCGGCACGGGGATGGCTGTGCACGTTGAATCACACGGAAGTCAAACCAAGCAAGTCAAACTTCCCCGACATGGTGACGACTTCAAGGTCATACTCGCGTTATCGCGTTGCTGTTCTGACAGTTTTACAGGTTAATTCAGCTGGCTAGGCACATTTTTGGCAATGTTTTAGCCAACAGCAGGAGTGTAATCAAAACAGTCACCATATCTTCGAGAAGCTTTAGGTTCGAATTTTCGAATTTTCGTCAGAACGTCTGCCATGTAAGATCGTTGTTATTTAGGAAGGGCGTGATAAACAGTTTTCCAGATCAGAATAGTATTACAAATGCGAACAGGAACTCTAATTGAACTTTCGTGGCCTTTTTGGCCAGCTGAGCCTCGTACTAGACATTTTAAGTAGCTGTACAGTTAAACATGGCAATGGCTTACGTTTCCAACGGCCATACGTCAGTTGATCTTATCAGTGAGCTAGCGTGTCAGCATAATCCTTCGCAACCACGTGTATTAAAAGCAAAACCGACAAACGATGGCTCAGTATGACTAGAGGCATGCAAGGCAACGTCGTCGCCAGGAAACGTCTCCCGCTCTGCCGCTGTTTTTCTCTCGCCCTCTATGCCCAATCCATGCAGGTCTGGAGGGCTGCCTGCTCCGGAAGCAGCCATAATCCAGGATACCTAAGGGGCTTCACTAGGAAGGTTCAACCATGCTAGAAAAGCTCGTAGGGACATGAACAGCACTCTCTCACCAGAGAAGAATCTGGCCACCCTGGCGTAGTAGTTGGCCTGCCACTCCCATGACTAACCGACTCAACTCCCGGCCCACAGGCTCCAGCAGCAGTACATTACCTGTCCACGGCGGCGGTCAGAACAGCGATACAGCACCGGGTGCTAAGAATCTTTGGGTGCGGACAAGCCGTTTTTGGATATTGACCCTGGCCACGTTCAAAGCACGCAACTTTTCTAGTGAGGGAAACATAGCCGTACTACTGGAGGAGGCCTCGAATATTAAGTGGGGTATATTAGGGTTAAGGGAACTTAGAAAGGTGGGAGAATAATTCATGGAGCTCTCTACCGGGCATATTATATGCTGCAGTGAATCCCAAGAGAAGAAAGAAAACGGGGTGGGACTTTTATTCCACAGATAAATGGCAGGATACGTGGAGGAGTTTTTCAGAATTATCAAGAGAATCGACAGGTTAAATAGTACAGGCCTATGCGCCAACAACCAGTTATAATAATGAAGCAATAAATAGGTTTTACAAGAACGTCAAATCAGCAGGGAACGCAACAACGCAGTTCATAATTGTGATTGGAAACTTTAACGCAAAGGTTGGTGAGAAGCAAATAAGGGGAAGGTCAGTGGGAAACTTCCGAACAGACAATCGCAACAGTCGAGGAGGCATACTGGGGGATTTCCGGAGAGCAATAACGTGAGGTTGATTTTTACAAATTTTTATACAAACGAAAGAACAGGAAATGGACAGAAAACTCCAAATTGTACAGCAAAAAAAATTGACTTCATTTTAAGTGACAAGGTTGGTATTATGCAAGACGTAGAGTTGCTAAGTCAGATTCAGTGGAGCGATGATAGAATAATTAGATGCAAGCTAAGGCTGAATCTCAGATGAGAAAGAAGAAAACTCGTGAAACCTAAGAAACCCCGCACGGAGTCAGTCAGATCCAGATAGCTGGAGTATAATACAACTCTTGAAAACAAGTTCTCGCTTTTTAATGAGCATAAAAAGGTAAGTGTGAACAGGCTAAATGACAATCGAACATCGCCACTCCGTGAATCAGCAGCAGCCGCAGGAGAGGAAACGTGTACGGAACAGACTGCAAAACTAAGAAAACGAAGGAACTAATTGCTAATTGTGAGGACATGAAAGCGCAAGCACGACGGATCGGTTTGAATCAGCCAAGCTGTCAAAACGTATTAGCATAAGTAAAACAAACGACATCAGTGCATATGACACTGCAATGATGGAGGAAACATTGCAATTAGGGGCAGCATGAAAGCAACGAAGAGGCATCTAGCCATCCGCAAAGACAGGATGTACGAACTCAGAGATGAGAAGGGAAACATTACGCAGAACGCAGTACACCAGCGACGTTACGTGAGGGGAAACTACTGACACTACAAGTTTAACTTGCGATGTCCTAGTAGTAACTTAAGAGGACTTTAAAAAGGCCCCCAAAGCCACTAAAATAGTAAAAGCTGCAGGTGAAGACGTCATAACCATAGATAGTTTGAAACAGTGAGGAAATATTGTACTGAAAAAGCTTGTACCATTTTCCGAATGCTTGAAGACTCAAAAAGTGCCCAAAGTCTTGAAAAACGCCAGAATTATTCTGATTCATAAGAAGGAAAATCCCAAGGGGCTCAAGAATAAAAGTAGAATGATCCTGGTAAGTTGTTTACAAGCAGTTTAACCATGTTAAAGTTAGACGCATAGGTGACAGAGTGGATTCCCTACAACTCAGAGAGTACGCTGGGTTCAGGAAAGGGTACTCAACCATGGCTCACATCCATGTCGTCAACCAAGTGATAGAAGAATCGGCTGAGTACACTAAACGCCTTTACCTGGTTTGTATAGATTACGAGAAAGTGTTTGATTTCGTACTCAGCGCAGCCATTTTAGAAGAACGTTAAACGTACATAAGACTTGTAGAAGACATACGGTAGAACCTCGCTAAACCGTACTGGCATAAGGCGTAACTGCTTTTTATACGAAGTTAAGCTGTATCCCCGACTCGGTGTCCCTTTCACCGAATGCATTGGGATAAACAATAGTCCCGGTTAGCACGGACGTTCTTCGCGTTCCCGTCAGGTGCGGTTTAACGGGGTTTCACTGTAGAAGGAATGCACGGGCAGCATAATCCTTCTCAAGCAAAGCGATGAATTTTCGATCCCAATAGGAGTACGATAGGCAGTGAGCATCCCTCCTAAGCTATTCCCAGCATGTCTGGAGGGGGTATTTAAAAAAACTTGGCTGGGAAAACATAGTAATACGGATAAAAGAGAATACTTGAGCCGCTTGAGGATTGCGGATGGTATAGTAATATTGAGTGAGACAGCAGAACGCCTGGAAACCACGGTTGATTAACTACAATCAAAAAGCACCGCCGTAGGGCTAAAACTATATATGAATAAATCTAATGTAATGAGGATTAAGCGTGCCAAATACGCCTCTCAAGCTAAGGAAACAAAACGCTAGAAGAAGTAAAAGAATACAACTGCCTCGGACAGTTAAATAGTGCTGACCCCAACCGCGACAGAGAAATATCGCGCAGAAAAGGTATTGGTGGGGGCACTCGGCAAGCACTCGTAAATAATGATAATTAAGCTACCTGTGTCACTCAAAACAAGATCTACAACCTGTGCATACGGCCAGTGATGATATACGGAGCTGAAACTTGGCGCCTTACTAACCAAATAGAAAGCAATCTTCGGTAGTTTCAACGGGACATGGAAGGAATGTTGTTAGTTATAACCCTCAGGTACAAGAAACGTGCTGCCGGGATCAGAGAACAAATTAGTGTTGACAATATCATACTTCAAATAAAGAAAAAGAAATGGACTTGTTCTGGCCATGTAGTGTTACGAACCGACAACCAGTAGACCATTAGAGTAACCGAATGAATACCCAGACATGCGTATGGAAGAAGGTTAAGGCCAACACAATGGAGGGATGAAGTACGGAACTTGGGGCGTAAACTGTGCGCTCTAGCTGCTCGAGCAGCGCAGGACAGGGGTGGTTAGAGGTCAATGTGAGAGGGAGTTTGGCTTCGGTCGACGTGGGGGCGGACGTGTTTCTCGTTCGCTCCTGCGTGGTTGGGGCGTATCGCGATTTTACCGGCCACATGTAGCGGTCCAAGGGTGTTTGTTTCGTGCGGCGGGTACTCTGCTACATGCGGCCGTCGAGCGAAAGCTCCCGCTCGCCACCACCCGCTCGTCTGCTTGGTCGTTCTCCCAGCCAACTCTCCTCACTTCGGACTGCTGTGGACAGCTCATCGAAGCGCAGCCTCGCCTCTACGTTCCACCGTTCCTGGCGAGATCTCATCCCGGACGCAGCATGACGCCCGGATAGTGTGTTTGTGTGTTTTATGCGCGGTGGTCCCAGTGACAGTGACAAATCTTCTTTACCGCAGCGGGGAACACTTTCTGTCCTCTCGTTGCCTATCTATACTTTTCTCTACCCTATCCTATTCTTCCCTCCTATATGCCCATCCCCCAGGGCTGGGTGGAATGCAGGTGAGCCTTCAGATGGGCTCAATAATATCCCCAGTCAACTTCTTTTCCTTTTCCATAGCGAATCACCCCCCCCCCCCCCAATGGGAAAGGCCTTTATCCTGCAGTACACCTGAATAGGTTGATAATGATGATTATGTTGGTAGAACATTCCCCTTCTATTATTCCATGCATAAATGTTAAATATGCTTGATATGGACTAAAAGAAAAAATAGGCATTTTGCGTAAACTTCCGGTCTCTTTTATGACCATTCAAAACTGCCAGATAAATTAATTTTTGTAGACGTACAGTTTTGGAAAAGCCACAGGCCACTGAACTTTCTGTGATCTTCTAATATACAATTGCCGTTTATTGCATTAAGTGGGTTGGAGAATCAAGCGCGTGAAATTTGCCCAAAAAAAACCCAAATGCTTTTCTGTTGATACACTTCAGTTGCATGATACCTTTCTTTGTATGGGGATTTAAAATAATAGAAACATACTCAAACTATGGACAAACGCAGGTAATATAGGCTAGAATGTTAGTGTGGAGTGTGAAGATTTGCGCTTTCTTTTAAGAATCTATTTGTTTCGTAATGCAGAAACAAATCAGATATAGGATAGACCAAGTTAGCTTGGCTGTGGGAGGGACACCCAAGTATTTAAATTTATCTATACTATTTATAATTGCGTCTGTTAAATTATATCAGAACTGACTAAAATTCAGTTTCGTGGAGATAAGCAATAGCACCGTTTGCTGCATGTTTAAGTGCACGCCCTATTTCTGACATCAGTTGTCTTAGCGACGAGTGCCTGTGGAATTCCACATGACCACACGGTGATAAAATTTTCTTAAAGTATATAAAACTATCTGGGAAAGAACGTACAGACACATTTTGAGAAATAATCATAATCAGAAAACAGAAAACAGAAAAAAACAGAAGTGCCGCTAGCGCACTTTCATGTGGGACGCCACAAGAAACCCGAAAAACACTTGACGAGAAATTGGTAAATAATACACAGTGACATAAAAAGTAAAAGAAGTTTAGTTTTTTAACAACTGAACTATCCCCATTCCAAACCAATTAAGCCTCTCTGTTTGTGTTCACTTAAAGATCTTTATATTTATTTTAGTTGTCATTTTTAAAATATATTGTTGCGTCTCAGTAGACGGAGGTGTAGACAGCTGCAGGATGGCGATGTACGTATTTATTAGGCGTAGCGCTACACCGAAGAGTGCAGGCAGTACGGTGAGTCTCAGTGAAGATGGCTGAGTTGTTCTGGCCCGCGAGCGGTGGGCCCACACACTAGCGTCGTCGTCTTCGAACACCTGGCTGGCAAGGAGAGGGAACGTAACACTCGCTGTGGATATAACACTGCACGGCGATCGCGCACACCGTAAGCAGGGGATCGCTGCTTGATAACTATACACGTGACAATATGTTACACATTTATCACTGGTGCATTCCTAATGATTGAATACTTAAATAGAAAGAGGTGCTCCTACTTTTCTGTTCACCGGCAATACCTAAGTAATAGAAGCAAGCATCAGGTGGAGGGGTTTTCGTACAAAAGTGATAGGGTGGTTTCAACCGGAAACATACAGGGAATAGTGGTGTTGATTTTAGCGAAATTTATATGTATTCTAAACAATTGCGCACGAGCACTTCATTGCATTACATATCACACTGTTCTCTTTTGCGAATGAGTTAAAAAATGGGGTCACTACAAAGCATTCAAAAAGGAAAAGCATTACCCAAAGCAGGCACAAGGTTTTTTTCTTGACAATTAGTGATTAGAAACCTCTTGTCGATACAGAATTGCGTCAAATGCTGAAATCTTCGTACTGAACTTGAACGCTCACAAAACACTTTCGGATTTTCTGTGATTACAATTGCTGTATTTTTGGGAGACCCTCAGTGTTAGAACGTTATCAACATTTATGTGGCAAATTAATTCGAAGTGTATACGGTATTCACTTTTTTATTTGTCGCGCACAGGAGTGCAAAGGAATTCTTTCTTTTGACTAATTGTTTGGGGGCCTAAATCAAGAAGGTTATCCCGTACTCCAGAAACCAACTTCAGCGAATTTATCAAAGTTTTTCCAATTTTGTATGCCGGCTGATTCCCCCAGAGAGACCGACATAAACCAGCGATACTGTTTCCAAATTTAAATGTAGACGACAAAGAGCAGTTTTTTTAGAGAAGCCGATTCACTTTTTTAAAGAGAGAGCTTTCTTAGTGGGGCCGGTAGCGGTCTGTCAAAAACCAGGAGACGTCTTTGAAGACCGGTTGGTCGACCGAGGAGGTGTGCTAAATCCGAGGCAAATAGCGCTTCCGTGAAACCGGGCTTCCATCGTTTGAAAACGCTACTGGAAAATCACGGAAAAGTAACAGTTTATTGATTGATTGTAGGGTTTAACACGCCGACGCAACGCAGGCGATGAGGCGCGCCGTAGTGGAGGGCTCCGGATTAATTTTTGACCACTTGCAGGAGATCTTTAACGTGTGGCAAAATCTCGTACACAGGGGCGTTTTTGCTTTTCGCCTCCATCAGTAAACTGGTCGCGGCGGCTGGGAATCGAACCCGCGACCTCGTGATGAGCAGCGCAACGCCTTACCACTGAGCCACCGTGGCTGGTAAAAGTAACAGTTGTTGATACGACAATAGACCCACCTAACACGGAGAACTACAATAGCATACTTTTATCTCATAAGCAATGTATCAGTATACATTAGGACCCTTCGTAGATGCGTTTACTTAGTGTGCAAGATACCTCGCATGAGTTTGTTCTACGTTTGCGATTTGGGTATTTGAGGGTTTGGCTATCAATATGACGCACTTCTATGGAAGGTTGGACGCACTTTTAGCTTTCGCACTTCTCTCAAGTTCCTTTAGAAACAGAAGGTGTGTATTAGTCTGTCATCTGTAGACAGGGGATTTCGACACAGCCGGTTTAGGGTCCGGGTCATCTTTTCATGCCTATCATATATACTTGGGGGGCCAAAAACTTTTTGTCACACAAAAACAGATATTTGTAGTTTTATTTGAGTTTATCTTTCGGCACCCACAACCCTGGCTCAGTGGCTATGGCGTTGGACGGCTGAGCCCAAGGAAGCGGGTTCGATTCGCTACCGCGGCAGCCGCTTTTCTGATGGAGGCGAAAAGCGAAAACGCCCGTGCGTTCGAGTGTTCGCTTCCCCAGGCGGCCAAGTTAATCCCCAGATCACCAAGTGGCCAAGGTAATCCGGAGTCCTCCACTACAACGAATGTCATCGCTGTGTAGCGTCGGCGCGTTAAATCTTATAAGAAATGAAATGAAATGTCGAAGAACGAATCCAGGGGACTACTCATTTAGCTGCATTATAAAGACAAATGTTAGCGAAAGTGCATTGAGAGCTCTATTTCAGTACCAAATTTTACGTGCTCGTCGGACTGCGTATCACCACAAAGTTTGTAAGTGGTAAATTTAAAAAAAAAACTTCCACTTTTTTGTCTGCATTCAACTGGTCTTGTTTTTAACATATTCTCAAGACAGTTCATAGCCCGGATGACATGGTCGTCTGCAGTTGGAAGCAGGGGAAGTTATTTTTGGGATTAATTCCTAACTTTGTGCTTGCACTTATTGCGTCACTCTCGCACCTTTCGCAAGGGAGGAAATTTAAGTATCTGGTCGCCTGAGAACGCCTATATGGTATTATTTTAAAATTTGAATGCTCAAATACTACAAATATTTTACACGTTGGCTACTTGTATAGATAGAAATTTCTTTCTAGCCAATTTTGTCGGCATATCAAATGTTACGCGCTTTTTCTTTCCACGCTAACTGTGATTGAGAGGCATACTACAATGAATTGTCTCTGTTCTTTGTCCCCGGCCGTAGGAGGCTTCGCTGGTCCAGGAGCCTGTGTGCTGCGGCGGCCAGGAGTGTCCTGTCAGCTCTCTGAAGCTTGTCGCTTGGGTCCGAGCTCGCCAGCTCGGGTAAATGGGATGGAATAGAAGGGATTGGAGGAGTATGGCCGGTATTCAATGGCGTAGAATGCATGCAGGCAACCATGCGAGTGCGCCGCCATATCAGTGACCAAGCGTCTGTTGCTAGGCGACGCTGTGCGCGCGGCCCCCAGATCAGGCACCCCTCTTCTCCTCCATGCAACCGTGTGAGTGCGCCGTTAATCGTTACGTCGGGCTCCGCGGGATGGCGGTACTTGTCCATGTCCGTTGCGCATCGGCCATGTCTGTGGCTGTTTCCAGTGTTGCCAAGCGAAGAAATCGACCGCTAAAATTTTTAACGAATAGCACCTATAGATACAGGTTTAAAACATGTGCTACGCTGTACGTGGGATGGGGCAGTAGTTACATGTAGTGGGGCAAGAGGTAAGGGGGATGGCATGAAGGAGGGTGCCGTGGGGGAATGTATTTGTCTGAAGCAGTGGATAGTCCGTCATCTTCTCCTTGATTCATTTATCATCAGGTGCGAAAATCATTGTTCCTGGGTTACTGCGGACGTCTATTACGTGTAATGATTTTAGTGTAAGGTGAAGGAAGTGTCTTTTTACAGCCGCTGTCGTCTGCCGCCATCGTTCTTGACCTGGTGATTTTGGAGAAATACATATTGGTTTAAAGAGGATTAACATGGCAGAAAGACATTATAATTGTTTGTGCCAAGCTTATTTTCTATGCTGGAGTGAATATAGTAGTAACAAACACACGCTACATCGTTAGTCAGTCAATAAAATTGTCCCAAACACTTTTCCAGCAAGTAAGAAGCATACCCTTAGTCTTGCAAATGATTTCGCACTAAAATGTTTAAAAAAATGAGGGTACTAGAAATGCTGAACGAACGCGACTTTGGCAACAATCGTTAAGGCAAGCACTGATTCATGAGCATGAGGAAGGTTTCTGAGGAGTGATTCGATTGATTTTTTCTTGTATATTAATGTTTGTATGCGCTTTCGTGACCTTACCTATTTTAACGTTTTCGCTCGTTTCATTCTCATATGGGAGACCCGCCAGGGAGCGCCGATCAGTGTGGACGTGACAAGATTGTCTCCCGTATATTTGAACGATTTCGGCCGGATAATCTACTTTTATTGCTGTGGTTATGGCCTGAACCAACGCCGGAAGTTGTAGCGCTACTGTGGATACCACGATTTCACCGGTGGGTGGTCTTTTAACGGGAGTACTGAACGTTTTCCCCGAGCGCCACGCTGGCGACCAACCGGTGGAGCTACCACTCGGAAGGTGTAGCGCGGCGACGCGCCGGTGGGTGCCCTCGCTGCTGGCACGGCGAATTCTGGGACAGCTGTCATGGCGGCGGCTTTGGTGCAAGTGGAAGGCGAATTCATCGCCGGAGACGATATTGACAAGAAATCGGGCTGGAAGAAGGTCACAAGCCGAAGAGAGGAAAAGTCATCGAAGCGCAGCACAATAGCCACGCTCGCGAAGAGAAGTTGAGTGCACAACTGGCGTTTTCTAGCGTCGCGAATCGGGTGGTAAAGGCCTCACGCATGCCTCCCATGCCTCAGAAGCACATCAAGATTGTGATAAGCTCATAATGAAAACTGCGCATTGGGACGGCACAAGGAAAAGAAGACACTGGACGGGCGCACACTCACAGCTAGTTTAATAAAAAAAGGAGCGTGCTAATATACCCACACAAGCACGTTCGCACACTTCTCACCACCTTTATCACATGATATAACGGTTTATAAATTCATACTCATTTCTATACAAAGGTATGGAAGGTTCACTTACACACTGTTCACCGTGCTTTAGAATGAAACAGGCCTCGATTAATTCCCTTGCCACCTGTTCTTTACTTTTAAATGCGGAGCATTTCTAAGGCTCACCTGGTCCTCCGTCGTTGATGGCGGCGTCGTCCACACGCTCACTGCGCATACGCAACTCCCCTCTTTACACCCACAGCTCCGCGATACTACACTATAAAAAAAAGAAATAGATAGCGGCGCCCGGTTTCGATCCCACGACTCTCTAGCCGCAACGGGAGGTACGCGGTGCTGTTCCCACTACGCTACAATTTTTTTTTCTTTAATGCATGGAAATGTTAAAAACCTTCAAAAGACGAGACACTTAACACACAATTTAATCACTAACAGACAGTCGAACAAAGATCAAAACTCAGGCAAGCAAACGCACGCATCCAAAAGAGGCAGCCACTCTGGTGGATCACTCTGCGCAGCATAAACGCTCCGCACCAACGCCGCCTGTTCCCGCAGGAGAAAGTGCTACGCACGCGCTTTATGTCCTTGACTCATTCAAGTTACGTCAAGAAGCTACTGATACAACGAAGGCACGCGAAGCTGAACGTCCACGGAAACGACGAACTGAAAACTTTAGAGGGGGATGCTGAATTTCCCGTGCGAAAGCTGTGGCGGGAAGCGCCACGCGCCTTGCAGCTCAACCAGCCCCGTCCGCAGCGCCTCTGATGCTGATTGTGGCAGGATGCCCCTAGGGATTGGCCAACCAAAGAATCCATCACGAGATAGGTTCGCGTTCAACCACCGTCGTCATCTTCCCGTAGGGGAACCGCTGAAGAAGACGAAGAACGAGAAGACAAAGCTGCGAAGAGTGTGTACATTGCTCTCATCCGGTGCACCAATGTCAACAACCTTTACCTCACCAAAGCTGACGGAGACTACCGATTCTACCACAGAGACAACATCGACAAGAACATGATGGACGAGTTTCGGCGCCTCGAGAACCACCGCCTGCCTTTGCCACCGGTGTGGACCCGCACGCGGAATTCCCTCTGGCGCACTAAATACCAGATCACTCAACATAACGGCAACATAATGGAACCACACGGAACCGCCACGATGCTTCGCATCCTCATCAGTGTTCCCCACGGGAAGATGGTGTAATTGTTTTGCTCAGAGTCTTTGTCTGTGCAAAACTGGCTCGCATGGCTTGCTTTCACAAGCCATGCAATGGTGCGGAAGATGGAATCCCATTTTATTACGCATATTCAGCTGATGTTTTCTTAAACGGTCGTTAAGACAGCACCGCTTTGCCCGATATATACCCGCCCGTATGTGAGCGGGATCATGTACACCACGCCGATTGCGCACTTCACGTATGGCGGCGCTTGTCGTTTGACGCGACCTAATGTTTGTTACGTTCCTTTCGGGATCTTGGGGCACAGGCTAGCCAACTTGTTATGCGCAGAAAAAACGATCGGCACTTTGTGCCTCTTAGCCACATTTTTCAGGTTGTGTGCCACTCGATAAATGATAAATCACCACCGGTTTCTTGCGCCTAAGGCCGTCTGTCCTTTGGGGTGTGTTCCCTTTCAACTTCTAAAGCAAGGACTCGGACACCGCTGTCACAACCGTATGGAAAACCCAGTTGCAATCAAACGGGCAACGTGACATCCAAACTTTCCTGAGTCTTATGATGGCAAGATTTTGTTAGTGCTCCTTGAAAGGAAGAAGAAGCAACTGCCATTGTTACTGTCTACGAGTGCGCAGACAGGTAAGGCTACAACCCTTTTCGCACCTACGGTTTACAAACCCAACACACGTGATCTGATAAAAGCGCTATGTTAATGTTTAAAAGCTGGAAGCAGTCATGGTTATGCACCTCATGGTTGAAATAAAGGCATTTCCCCATTTGTCAGAACGTGTTTAAAATCTGGTTAACAGCGTCAGGCTAAGTTAAAACATGTAAAACCTTAAAAAAATTAAGGAATCATCAACATATCTAAAAACGTTTACTGCCAGCCCATCGTCCAGGTCACGCTCTATATTCCGATCAATACTGGCAAAAAGATTTCACAAAGAACCGGCACCACGCATGAACCAATACACACACAGTTGCGTTGCACAAACATCTCTTCCTTATAATCTCTTTTGCGTCTGACAAGTTGGCTAGCCTGTGCCCTAAGATCCTGAAAGAAATGGAACAGACACCAGGTACCCTAAACCGACATGCGACGCCAGACGTGAAGTGCGCAACCGGCGTGGTGTACATGATCCCGCTCACATACGGGCGGGTATACATCGGGCAAAGCGGGCCGCTGTCTTAACGACCGTTTAAGGGAACACCAGCTGAATACGCCTAATAAAACGGGATCCCACCTTCCGCACCGCTGCATGGCTTGTGAAAGCAAGCCATGCGAGCCAGTTTTGAATCAAAGGTGCTCAGCAGAAGTAGAGAACAGGTGGCAAGGGAAATAACCGAGGCATTTTTCATTCAAAAGCATTGTGACCAGTGTGTCAGTGAACCATCCATTTCTTTGCATGGAAATGAATATGAATTTCTAAGCCGTTATATCAAGTTATAAAGGTGGTGACATGTGTGCGCATGTGCTTGTGTGGGTATATTAGGATGCTCTTTTTTTTTCAGTAAACTAGTTGTGAGTCTGCGCCCGTCCTGTGTCTTCTTTCCCTTGTCCCGTCTGGACGCGTAGTTTTAATTATGAATATGAACAAACTAGCCCAACAACATGCTCTGCTGTGATGCGCTCCAAAGGGAGATTCAAATATGAGACACTTGGCCCCACAGTGGGTAAGGCGGTTGCCGATGAGGCAAGCTAGAGCGCGGAGCAAACGCTGCGTGACCTAATCTGGCCAAATATTACGCAAAAGATTATGGTGGCCAGCACCCATCTAAGAGAAAATGCGGACACGGACTCTCGCATCGTGTTCGTAAAGGTGGCCGGGAAGGCCTTTGAAGATAATGCTTATGATACCGCCTCAGCAATATGCGTAAGGAGATCATTAGAAACGAGGACATCCCAGTCAGGCCTGCAATCCTTTAAAGAAACATTTTGAATGACCGTAGCCCGTTAGCGCCTGGCGTCAAGAGAATCAAGAACTCTGGATTTGTTATCATCGTATTTGACGTACTTCGTGTACCGAACGTTGTGAGATATGGACCTACTCTAGTGCGCTGCTATTTATATGAGAAACAAGTCGCCGTGTGCTGCGCTTGTGGAAAGACCGGACACCGGAAGGACGGTTGCCCAACACCAGATGTTTTATTCAGAATGTAGGGTCTGGTGTGCGCGCAACCAATGTGACCCACACGTGTGCAACCCGAAATAGAAGCTGTGCGGGGGCTTGCATGTAACCGCGGGTAATTGGCGCACGAAAGGCTACTTGATTTTATGCGCGGTGCGTATTGGACGTCAAAGCGCGCGAAGGCACAGCTGGTCAAGGAAGAGACGCGGATGGCAAGCGAAGATCTGAATCCAGGGGCAAGCAGCTTGCGCAGCCGCTCTCGATACCGACGTCGTGCGTAATCAGAACAGCGAGAAGCAAGCAGGATCAGAGGTCGCTCCCTCTCCAGGGGGCCACAGGCGCGTTTCTTTGCTGGCGGGGGGCAAACTCATGGGCCGACAAGGTTAAGGACAAAGAGGAGGGCGCAGATCAGCCACTGGCCCAAGCGACTCGTAGTCTAGAAATAGAGAGGATTCTATCACTGGAAAAGGGGAACAATAGTCTTAGTGCGGCGGTAGAGAGGCTCACTCTCGAATTAGTCGAGCTACGTAGGG
>JABSTR010002593.1:0-37577 GCA_013339765.2 Haemaphysalis longicornis
GCTGTCGAAGCGGGGCGTGCGAACCAGTATCAATGGAGTGCGTGACAACGACGTGCGACCCAGCCAGCTTTGCGCGTGATCAAACAAAGAACAGAACTTCCGAAGCAACGCAGCAAGTCGTGCTCGTTGGGTTGCATCCAGGTCTGCGTCAACGCACTGGTTGGAAAGCAGCAGATGGCAATTCTTCTGCTACGCCGGAACTAACGCTCAGTCCGTCAATCTGAAGATGGTGCAAAGGGTCAGGTACGTCGACGACTAGGGCATCAACAATCTCGATAAAGCCAAGTGTTTCTCCACTAAAACGGGAACATGGAGTCGCCGACAGATTCGTGACTAACATAGTGCTTGCGCCATCACGAGTTGTTAAAATGGCACAGGGCAAAGGGAAACATTTCCGACGGAGGAAAATGGCTGAGGGGTAAAGAGAACAGTTGCGTCTGGGACAGTGGTGCAACACAATGGAACGACGACAGAGGAGCTGGCGGAACGTCAGTGTCTTCAGCAATTAGTAGCTTGGTAGTAGGGGCATCATCGGTATCCTCTAAGACATCAGTGGAAAATTCAACTTCAGCCCGAGCAAAGTCAATAATAGCGTCGTGGCGGGAAAGAAAATCCCAACCCAGGATGACGTCATGGGAGCAGGATTGCAGGACGATGAACTCAATGATGTACGAGATGTTCTTGATGAAGACCCGGGCAGTGCAGGCAGCAAGCGGCCTAATGGGTTGTGAATTGGCGGCTCGTAATGAAAGTTCAGAAAGTGGCGTCATCACTTTTGTAGAGAGCGGCAGAGACGGGCATGGATAACAGAAACAGCGGCTCTTGTATCGATTAGCGCAACGGGAGGGGCACCTTCTACAATTACGTCAATAACATTTTTTGGTGAAAATTTAGCGCTTGTACAGTTCGACGGTGACGCATCTCTTGCCTGAGGAACTGCGGCTGTTAGTTTTCCTTCCTGTCACTGGTCGGGCGGCGACGCATGGGAGAAACTGAGCGGCGACGTGGGGAGGACGATGGGCGGCTGGTGAACGGCGGCTGTTCAGAAGTCTCGGTGGGCAAATTCTGTGGAGTTTGCGGCGGAACATAAGACGGGATGTGGGGACTAGCGTAAAAAAGTGCTTGAAAAATGTTGGCGGCCGGCACCACACGACGACGACAGTAGCGGGCGACATGTCCGGGTGTCGCGAAACAGTTGGTTGATGTCCGGTGTGCGCCACGCATTGGCATCGTAAGGACTGGTGATAGGGCTTGGAAGTGGTCGTTATGGTACGTGAGTCGGCCCAATGCGCACCGCAGGCTGGAACCACACGGCTGGTTGCGGCGCTGGGGACTGGAAGAATGGAGCAGGTGGTGGTGGCGGCCTGGCTGTCGCTCCAGCGTAGGTGAGAGGGGCGTAGGTGAAAGGGGAGAGCGGCGTAGGGGCAGCTACTGGTGCGGTGTGTTCGGCTGGTGGCAATGCGTTAGCTACCTGGTCCCGTATCATATTCGGAGTGTAGGCGCCAGTGGAGAAGGCGGCTCTGCGGTGCAGGGGAGCAGGGAAACTTGGCGGGCGACCTCTTCTCGGATAAAATCTTTGATGCGGGAAAAAAGAGCGGAATCCTCGTCATACGTAGCCGCCACGCTGGCCACGGACTCCCCGCGAGCACAGGCTTGTCGAGTCAGAGCTCGCTGCTTGCGTAGGTCGTCAAAACTCTGACACAACCGGACGACATCCGCAACGGTTTTGGGGTCTCTAGCCAAAAGCATCTGGAAAGCGTCGTCGTCAACGCCTTTTAAGATGTTCCGGACCTTGTCAGCTTCCGTCATGGAGGGGTCGACGCGTTTGCATAGGTCAATGACGTCTTCGATATAGCTGGTGAACGTCTCGCCAGCCTTCTGTCCGCGTGCACGTAAGCACTGTCCGGCACGAAGTTTTCGTACAGCAGGGCGGCCGAAAATTCTAATAAATTCACTACAGAAATGAGACCAAGGCCGGAGATCGGATTCATTATTGTTGTACCATGTTTCCGCGACTTTCGTTAGAGAGAAGGCGACGTTGCTAAGCTTGGCATTGTCGTCCCACATATTATACGCACTCACGCGTTCGAAGGAAGCAAGCCAGTCCTCCGCGTCGCTGTCGTCTGTACCGCTGAACTTGGCCGGGTCCCGCTAGCGCATGGAGCCGCGACAGATCACAGGCTGACTGCTTTCTCTGGACATTGGGGTTGGTAGCGTCCGGGAACGAAGCTCCAGGGCGGGATCGAAACTCCTGACCTCCACCACTTGTCAAGAAGACAGCCGACACGCCGGTAGCCGGTTGAGGCTGTTAATTGCAGAGGAGAGAAGCCGATGGATAACGCAGGTCTGAGCGTTGCGATCACCAAGCGCGTTTCTGGCGCATGCACGTCCTGGGGGTCTTCCCTGACACCTCTTTGGAGCATATCCCCGTGTGGGGATTTGGCATAATCCTATATGGGCTATGCTGGTGAGGCACATACCCCGATGTCTGGATGGCATGTTGCGTCTATTGCATTGCGCATTACCCTCGTTACAATATATATATAGAATAGAGAGATAGTAGATATAGATATAGAGAGAGAGATAGAGATATAGAGAGAGGTATGAGATATAGAGATAGAGAGGGGGGGTTTTATATATATATATATTATATATATTATATATCAGATATAGATATATATATAATATATATCTATATATATCGTCTGAAAAGATAAAAACTCCAAAACTACACAGAGCGCGAAATATAAGTAAGGTTAGTAGAGACAGAGACAAACGAGAAAGAGTAGAAAATAGAAATAGTTACTGACGCTTCAGGAAGAGGACTCCCTTTCCTCTCCAGAAACGTCAGAACAGAACTTATTCTATTTCTACGGTCTTTGTCGTTTTTTCTGTTTCTACTAACCTTATATATATATATATATATATATATATATTATAATTATATATATATATATAAATATCTATTATAGATATATATATATATATATATATACCTATATATATATATATATATATATATATATGTGTGTGTGTGTACCCTGTCAACGCGGGCATTTTACAGCACTGAACATGAGCAAAGGGCATAGAACTTTCTTTCATCTGACTGACATCAAGAAGGCCATCCTCGTGCACTAAATCGGCCAGTGTGGCTGCAGTACGATCATAGCGCTCAGCTGGTCTAGAACGATCATGATCACGGCAGCCACAGTTGAAATCGCCCATAAAGAGAACCTTTCATTGGGTTCAAAAGAGCTTGCCCAGTGCCACGAAAACTCGACAGGCTTCTGTATGTACACTGGTCTATTGGCTAGTTTTGATTCTTCATGTTTAGGTGTGGTATAGTCATAGGGGAAGACTCGTACCTCACAACGAATCTCGCACAAAACCAGAGTTTTCACTCGCTTGCTGTCAGGTCCACGTGCAGCACCCACCGTCTCCACTTTTGCTAAACTGCCGTTTATGTGCGCAGTTAACGAAGTCATTATACGCCGGTCTTCTCCTATGCCAACTTGTCTTCAATTTTCAAAAGAATGCGAATGTGTTTTGCAGTACAAAGGGTTTAAGCGCCTAGTTCTGCTAAACCTGTAGTTATTGTTGTTGTCCGAAAAAAAATGGCCGGCATTGGAAAGAGTGAATAAATTCTACTATATCTTCAAAAGAAAGTTCAGAGAAGCGTGAAAAGTAAAAGTGCAGTGTGCGTCCCATCAATCGTCAAACCTTCAAACATCGAAAGCGCATTCGAAGAACAAAGTCATGCGACAATTTTTTGCGCACTAAGAAAATGCCTGTACGACCGCTTCAAATGTGTACCGATACGTGTGCGAGAAATAATGATGTACTTGATTTCCCCTTCTTCAGGATCGCTGGGAATTTTGTCTTTGCTTAAACCTCTCCTTTTTCGTGAATTTCCTGTAAGGCCGGTTTCGGGCTGTTGCCGCAACTGTCGTAATAATTTAAAAGAATGACGTCACTTCCAGTCTCAGCCAACCGAACTACATCACATGCCCTTTGTTACGTTCATAGATGCCAATACGGCTTGATGTCAATATTCTGAACACAGCCTAACAGCTTTGATAAGATGTCAGCAAGGTTTCATGCACGCGCCCTGTGTTCACAGATGTTATCGGAGATTTTCGATCACCAATAGCTCCATGGTAAATGCATTAGTTTTCTGACAGCACGCCATCGGTCACACTAAGAAAGCGTTAAATTTAAAGACCCATATCTGCTTTTGTGGAATTTGTACATGGATGTCCCATTAAAAACCAAATTCGGTGAGAGTGCGCTATGTATTCACGTAGACGGCGAAGCTGCTGTTGTCTCTTAATGGCACTTAATGATTGGGTGAATTACGAGCTTTGAACAGGTACTGTACTAGCTTGAAAAATTCACTAAAGTATCCCTTACAAAAATAGATTTTGAGTTTCGATCCGGTTCCTGTTGAGGTTTGGTTGAGTCAATAGAAACTTATTTCAAATTCAATTGGCCATTCCGATGTGTCAGTAGAAAGACAAAAGGATTGGTACTGAGAAAACGCTACACAAAACCTATTGACACCACTTTATTGAAACTCTTTTGAGAACCAATTGACAAAACTCGTCGCGTTAAAAAATATACCTTTGAATGGCTGTTTTTTACAGCGCTGCCCACTGTATCTACGGAATTAAAAAAAAATAATACTACTAAGTTAGTTTTATGCTCCTGTATTTTACGTTCATATTTCTACTGAGTGCAGTCAATAAAAAGTCAAGAAAGTTGCAATAGAAAAACACTCAACAGAATATCAAATGACTTCGTTTCATTAAAACTCAATAGAGTTTCCACACAGAAAACTCAAGTAAAATTGAGAGTCGAGGTAGTTGGTGAACATGCATCGTTGAAAATAATACCGGTTTCCTTCTTTCTTGTCCGTGTTTTATGGTTCACGCCTAATTTTCAACAATGATAAAACTCCTTAGAATAATCCTGTAGCCTTTACAAGCAGGGTATTTGCACAAACATTAATTATACGTGGCTAAGTGGGGAAATAAATGATAGTCGACAAATTTTTAATGCATTTCCTCAAGGACTGCCACAGCATGGCTTGCACAAAATGACTGAGGAAATAAACATTGACAAAACTCTAGTGGCGCATCCCTTCCTGCATGTGACCCCCGCAGAATCATTTTCTTGCTGTAGCAGCTGATTTTCTTTTTTATACCTTAGCACGCATTGACATAATGGGTGAGCAATCTGCACTGCTGCTAAGCTGCCGCTTGCACGCGATTTAGCGGCAGTGGAGATATTCGAAGTCAGCCTTCCGGAAAAGTTGGAGAGGAAGAATGCAGATCTCGGCCGGGAAAATAACGGAATGGTTGTGGGGGTTACACAATCTGGAGTCCCAGTTTTTTTTTTTTTTTGGGGGGGGGCTGAATAATTATTCGAGCTACATCTTTTCAAACATACAAGGCTGTGATACGTTTTGTTCCAGGGGGGAGGGGGAGATTTAAAAAGCGATTTTATCTGCTACATTAAGAAAAGACATATGTGCCATCGCATCCTAGTACGACGATTCAGTATTCCTCTGGGGAGGCGTGATTCTAAGAAAGCTGTTTTGCAGAAATGCGTACTTAACTCACAGGCCCGAACGCTACATGAATATTGCAGAGACGAAAATACGCCGATATATACTCAAGAAAAATGCGCAAAAGTTTGGTGTAGACCACTACACGTCGGAAAAAAGAACACCAATTAAATTTTTGTATATAGCAAACTTTGAACACAAGACATTAAATCAAGTGAACACAAGCTAGGCCTCATCTTCATTCGCTCGTGAACTTCATGAGAGTAGCCAGAACTCCAGTTGTTCCTTGTATTCCGCGCCGCGATCACCCAGTGATTAAGGTGTGGTGCTGGTGATCCCAAGGACGCGAGTTCCATTCCCCGCCGCGGAGGCCAATTTTCTGATGGAGAGAAAAAGCGAAAACGCCAATGTGTTCAAGGTTTCGGCGCACGTTAGATACCGGGATCGGGTGGTCAATCCCGAGCACTCCACTACTGCGCGCCTCATCGCCTGTGTAGCGTCGGCGCCCTAAACTTCGTAATCAAACAAATCATTATCCCTCGCATAGATAACTTTCGTTGAAGATACCGTGAACTGTCATCAATAACAACTCTAGAACTGCAGAGTGGAATACAGGAAATCCCGCAATGAGCAAATGCGCATCTACGTTCTATCTAGGTGAAAACAGTTCTTTCAGGCGAAAAGAACTGCGAACTCGTAAGCGGAAGAGGTGCTCAGTCCAAGGCGCCGCCGCTCAGACTAAGCGAACAAACGAAGATAAAAAAAGAAAAAAAAACAAACTGAACCGCTGAATGGCAACTCATCTCTACAGCAAATTAGTGAGATGGCGAGAGGCTTGTTACACTCCGAACCAGAGTTACTCAATATATACAGCTGCCAAACTCCGCTTCAGAATCCGGGCGGCGCTAGCCCCCCTGCTCCATGAAAGCTGAGGGGCAAGTCAACGCGCGCGGCACCTAAGAGACAAAAGCTGAACTTCGTTAAACTCTTATTATTCAAAATATTTCGTAAAATAAAGATTACTTCTTAAATTAAAATACATTAGGTAGGTGTAATTTACTTGTGTTTTTGCGGATTTTTTTATGACTTACGGCAGCAGCCGCCAGCACTTGGGTACTACTTCAAATGTTCTGCCGACAGACAACAGGCTAGTCAACTTGCCCTGTGCTTGCCCCGGCGCAGGGGGGCAACCAAAGACCGGCTTTCATTACATGAGGCCTATAGGGAGTTTCGCAACTGGTATATCGAGTAACTCTTCTGCGAACCACTCTCTCACTAACAAAAGTATTTTTTTAAAGATTTTCACGGGCTTTGTTTCTCAAACGCAAGCGCCTCGCCGGCAGAGCTGGCAACGTCCCAGCGCTGCGGCATGGTGGTCGCCCACGGGTGAATGTCGCCTGTCGGAGGGTGCCCCAACTGAAACCAGTCTGGCGTTCCGTCATCCGACGTCTTCCTCTTCTTGCACGCACTTCCGGCACGCCCTTCTCTAGTGGCACATACCCGCGTGGGGGTGATTGTCCCGGTTGTTGCGTTAACTTCTTCGCCTTCGCCGCCGCTTCCAGGCATCTCACTACATGCGGGTGCCCTCAGACAGGCGACATTCACCCGAGGGCGACGACCATGCTACAGCGCTTGGACGTCGCCCTTACTTTGCACATTGTAGCCTGGCCATTGTTCTCTCCTGCGGGGCCGCCATGTCGTTTGGCGGACCATCTGCTTCTCCCACAAATCAAGGCACCCGTGCCTTGCATCGGGGAGCCTCAGCTCGCGCCATGTCACCGGGGCTACCACTGCTAAGGGTAGATCTACCGCTTCTGCCAATCAAGGAAGCGGCACCAAAAAGACCCGAACGGTACGCTACGGCCACCGGGCACTCCGGAACGTAAAACCGTCGGAGAGGTTTACGTTTCTACAATGGATGCGCCTTTCGACGTATCTGCAGAACTGTGAGCTCGTTCTTTTTTCCTAATAGTGACATTTAGCGGGTCCTAGAACTATTGTTCTTAGCACAAGAACCATTCCATTTAGCTTTCCTGTTTGTAGAGTGGGTGTTTGTTTGTCGCTCCCTTTGCTGCGTTCTCTGCGTCTTGAGTTTTTGACCCATTTATAAACGTGTTTAGCTCCTTTCGAGACCCCTCTTGCCTCTCATTCTTTGCTTGTCACGTGTGGGTCGTCTCGTGGTTCATAACGACCAAACCCTGACATCATCACAATCATCATCATTGTAGAGCAGTCCCACCCGTTATTAAGGAAGGACATTCGGTGACCCCCATGTCGACTTCATCAACACCATCGAAACAAGTAAGCCACAAAAATTCCGGTATAACCTGTCAAATTGGTACTCCAAAAAGGCGATTATATTTTTTGTGGACCTCACAATGGCCTCTGAATAGCAGATGAAGTGACCGACAGCTAACCCACGTGCTGGTGTACGGGACCTACTTATTAAGATGCATCTTTTACTAACCGGGGACTTGAGACGCCTTGGCCACTCAGAACATCTTTGGAGCTAGTACCATATACCATCTGGTGGAGAACGAGCCAGTTTCATGAGCAACAGAAAACTACGACCTGCTACATGGCGCCAAGCTACTATTGTAAGTTATCCCAGAAATGTGTTGTGTATTAACTGGCCTGGAATGATGAATGTTTAACCCAGAGCTCCTAAACACCACCAGGCTGGTGACAACTGCGTGTCCTTAACCCATCTGTTCCTAATCAAGTTTTCTCGCTCTCGCTTTCCTAAACCCCATCACCTCAAACATGGAGAGAGAGAGAGAGAAACTCTTTATTAAAGAGGAAAATGCAGACAGGTTTGCCGACATCAGTTAGCCGGCATGCTACTCTGCGGGGAAAGGAGAGGGCAAATGGTAGTAAGTTTAGTGAAGGAGAGGAGAGGGAAAAAAATAAGGAAAAGGAAAAAATAATAAAGGAGAAGGAAAAAAATAATAAAATACGGTCCTTCTTCAGGGTATTGAGATGAAATTTCCTAGAAGTTAAGGGACGACTACAATTTCTGTGACACCGCATTGTCCTGGAGAAATTGGACTAGCGCGGACAGGGTTTTGTGCTGAGCGGAGGGAGACGGCCATGGTCCAAGTACCAATCTTAGTGTCAATGGTCCAGGGTGGAGGCAATCAATTTGATGCTGTAAATGGCACCTTGAGTCTGCATAGGCAGTTCACTTCAGTAATATATGTTCAACATTTTCAAGTGAACCACAATTATCGCAATATGGGCTTGATGTCTGACTGATCCGATGTAGATAGGATGTTGTTAGTGATGCATTAAGATGAAGCCTATGGAACAACATCTCCAAGTTGCGGGGTAGACGTTCTCGCTGCCGAATTCTGACATATGGGTCTATGGAATGTAAAAAAACCGTAATGATGCTGCGGCGAGGACCATAAATGGTTCCCTTCCGAAAGAGGTAGTGCCTTTGTCATTGACGCGGCATCATGCTTCGTGAAGAAAATCGTTCTTTTTCTCATTCGTAGGCCCTTGCGGGCAGCTTCGTCTGCTTTCTCGTTTCCACTGATGCTACTGTGGCCTGGCAGCCACTGGAAGGTAACGCGAGGTCCAGCGACGTATGCTAGTTGGTGCAAACACTTGACGTCGCGCTGGACATGTTCGTGAAAGCTGAAACAGTTAGCGTGCTGCAAACTTTGAAGTGCCGCCCGTGAATCGGAGATAACGGCCCAACATGTCGGTGGCTGGCGTAGAATGTACCTAAGTGCTTCTCTAATCCTGTATAGCTCCGCCGACGCAGACGAAGTCGGTCGTTCAAGCCTATAGGACAATGCTTTTTCTTTTGACGGAATACAAATTTCCGAGGAGCTGCATTCAGGTGTTGTCGATCCATCGGTATAAATGTGAGTATGCTGCAGATGACGCTTGCATATATTAAGAAAGGTTACTCTGCAACTGCTCAACCATTGGTGTTTCTACACCGTAAAATGATTGGCATGTTTTGGCTGTAGTATTTACCTTGAAAGTCTCCTAGTTCGTTGAACCTTTCTACGTAAATCTTCACGACATGTAACACAAGTCCACGGTACTACCCCTCAATTCCATCTTGGGCAATCAGTGTTTATGGCATTGCGCAGACTTACATCCAAAACCCACACATTCACGTGTGCTCCAATATCTTCAATGCGACCCTTGAAACAAACACTTGTGCTCACGTCAATTGTGACTGTGGTATGGAGGAGTCCACTGCAGGTAAGTATTACTCTGTGTGAATCGTAGAAAACCGCGACGCGTGATCCCGAGCAGGTGCGCGCGGGGAGAGACGTGCCGCGCTGGAACCGGTCCGGTGATCCGCTGGTTGGTGGGCGTCCCCGAGAGATGGAATCACCGGTCCGTGCGCGGTATAGGCGCTCTGGCTACGCAAACGTGTGCGCGTGAATGACGGAGAGAGTCAGTACGGAGGTCTGGGCTGGGAAGGGTAAGCGGAAAAGCGCATCGGTGACAGCGGACATGTATCTCACGTGGGAACTGTTGTTTTTCGGCGCCGTGAGCGCCTGCCTCCCGTTCGCGATCACGGCCAGGACGGCGTGATTCGTGAATGCCGTCGAGCCTTGTGCTGGCATGCTTGGGGGGGCATCAAATACACGGCTGTGCTTCGGCACTACTCTACTGTCTTCTCGTATCGGCAAACCTCGCTGGGCTGCCGTTGGTGCGGGAGCCCGCGTGGTTGGCAGGCCGGGAGCTAGTTTGGTGGGCTACGCCGGAGTATTTGGTAGGACTCCGCCAAAGAATCACATATTATTTAACAACCGAAATAAACTCAGTAGCCACCATACCTTGTGCGAGTTTGTGAACAAGCTTCAAGAACCCGGGTTCGTTTCCCGGTTTCGGCAGCAAAGATGTCGCGAAAGACATCCAAATTCGAGTATCCAGAGCCTAGACGGAGAAAACCATGTTTGTTTAGTCTATTCGATCAAACAAGTCCTCCCGCATAATGATAATGCGCCACGTGCCGTAGCCCGCTCCCCGTATTCTTCCGTTTCGGTACTATCCCGCGGCCTACAGTGGTCAGGCGAACTTAACAAATCGGTGCTGTTTTTCAATATGTGATTTACACATGACACGAGCATTTCTGTAGTTACACTTGTCATAGTCAGCACTCCACTGGCATTTTGTTATCGTCAAGAGCTTTGGCGACGTCGCCCGTCCTCAATTACTGTTTCGGGGTGTCTCGTCCTGTCACTTCTGCCCATCTGCCCATCTTGAATATGTATTGACGACGAAGGCAAATGACTGTTGTACCAATTTCATGAACTGCTGAATTTTTATTTCTTCGAGGTTCTGCTCTCGCAACTCTCCTCACCTGTTTCCTCGTATTGTATAGACGGGTATCTCGAATCGCCTGTGATATTGCGTAGGCCTTCTGCTAGGGTTGTGTCAAAGGTAATTCTTCCTGCTGCTTTAGATGAACTGCCAGTCCTTGGAGCTTGCTCCAGAACTTCGAATTTTATAGAGTTTGAGGCCAACATCTACCTTTGTTGACTTGGGATGGCGTTCACTGTGCCAGTTGTTTCCACATACCTATAGTCGTAGCAGTTTCGCTGTCATTTGAGCCACAACACAGACTTGCTGTCTTCTTCAATAAAGCAAATTTATTTGGATCTGTTGATTTGTCTTGGTGAATAGAAAACAGAGTACGAACAGCTGCTATTGTTTTGCCGGCTCCATAGCAACAGTAGTTTATTGAATTTACAGTCGCTTATCGTTTGCTTAGACGTAATATCCTTTGCACTGCATGTCGCTGCACTTTCGTGACGATCGCTTGGGTGAACGCCCCCCGCTTCATTTTCAGGGGGGTGCCCGTTTCATTCCAAGGTTCTTGCTGCGGACTCCACCTTGGCTGTTTGCTGCACAGGTTTGTCCTTATATGTATGCTTGTCAACAATGCCCGTTACCTTCATTCTGTCTGCTCTGATCAAGCCTTTAACAATTTATCGCTTGGCGCTTCCTGTATTATGAAGAAACCAGAGTTGGTCTTAGGGTTTCTGGGTCTCCAAAATGAACCTGAAAAGTTGTTTCGCCTCCACGCAGTAAGTTTATCTTCGTTGATTTATCATCTTGTGCCACCTGACAGTGATAGTGCACTGGTGAACGTACACACCGGAGTTTCGAGTGCTCCTTGAACGACCTAACCCAGCACTGTTTCCAAAGCTGTCAACTCCGCATTGATTCTCCCCATCTTGGCCATCTCCACCTTCATTACGCACCAAACCAATCAGTGTGGTGGTTTCATCCGATTTTGGGGTAATCGGCTGGAATTGTAATCGGCTTTGTAATCAGCTTTACCAGCAACGGTTCTTTCGTGGCGTGCGGAACAAGAAACTCTCAGCGCCGCGGAGGCGGCAGGGAGGGAGGGTGGTTGGGCGGCTGAGCGGAGTTGGGCATTGTTCAAGTCCTGGCGGAAAATAGACGTCGGGCGTGGCGTTGCGAGAGGCATACACGACTAGGGAAGTAGGCAGTAGCGGCGGAAAGAAGTAAAAAGTACCATACTCGCTCTGTAGATTGCTACGCTTGAGAGCACAACCTGCCGTGTGGGAAAACCAGCACCCTACAACGAAGCTTACTCTAATCGTTTTAAAATTGGCTTGACCTAAAAAAACAAATGAAAAGCTGCAAATGCATTTTTATTATAGATAAGACATCGAAACATGCCTGTGCTAGCACCTTTTTATTTTTATACATCTACGATACGCTGAGTACATACCGCTTAGTAGCGAGCAAAGTTTTCGAGTTCTACATGCGCGTGAGTACTCGGGGATTAGAGATATACACCGTTGCTGTAAAACGTTTTTACAGGTGAGATGTCATGACCTTCTGTCGTGACGCGTCAGTATTATAAATACTGCCTAAGGGTTCAGCGTAAAACTTCCACTGGATTGATCACACTTGAACCTCATAGCACGGCTCCTAAAGTAAACTTCCAAAACTCTTACTTTTTGAATTTACGACTCACCTCTTCGTCTTTCCAGTGCCCTAAGCGACGGCACGTTCGGGTTAATATCAATACTTTTGAAAAAAGGTACACAAATTCAATCCAAGAATAAGTCAGTGCTTGCTGTAGTGGGGGAAGCATTGGTAATGTTTTGATAGTAAAAAGAATTCATACCTTGAAGAATACCACGCAACTCGAGCCAATCTGTCGTAAGGGTAACGTCCGTGGTGGCATGATTTACATTTTGGAATGAGTAAAATTGTACAAAACAAAAATGAAGGCATGTACGAAAAACCACATGCAGACATTTGTCATACAAACAAAGCGAACAGCGCAGCTGGCATTCCTTTATTGACTAGCACGCAGTTGGTGAAGTTGGTTTTTGCTCGTTTGTTTCTTCACCTTCCACTTCCTTCTCCGACGTTTCAGACACAGCCCCCTCTGTGGTAACCACTGGTTCCTTCGTTCTAGTTATGCTAACCGTCGTCGTTAGTGGAGTATTCGTAGTTGTAGATTCAGTTGTACTTTTTATTATCGGTGGCTTCTCAGTTTTAACGACATCGTTTCCTTTTTTTCTCAAACAAATATTTCCACCGCTTTCTTGAGGTGTGCATATTACTGAAAAATAGAATGTAAAAGAAATATGAACTTCAAACTCCGTTTTTACGGCGAAGATGTATAGTATATCGCTATTTTTTGTGGCCGCATTTAAAACTGCTATATTATTGACGAGCGCCATCACTCCACCGCGACTCTCGCGGCGACCACCCGGCGGTTAACAAAACCAAGAAAATATCTAGCGCTCGTGTGTGCGGGCCTCGCGACCACCTCCGAGCATCCCCTGCGCCCGTTTTTTAAGCCAAGCATACTACTGAGGGAGGTAGACTAAGATGGGCCAAAAACACTCAAATGTCGTCGAAATCGTCGCAACACTTGCTTGAAACGAGAAAGTACGCCCCTCCAAGGGGACGTCGAATGGTTGTCACTTTTTGCGTGATCACGTCTTATGTACAAGATTTAACTTTTCCATTACCTGACTTCTCCGCGAACCTATCCGTGTCATTATTCTAGACAGGAACTTTTCCCTGAGAATTTGTGCTATCCACCCGCGTTCCAGCATAATCGTCAACCACAAGAAAGCACGGAGGAGTTCTCGCCTCAGAGCAAAAACCTTTCAAACCAAGCAACAAACACCCGCAACGAATTCACTTTTTATTTATTTATTTATTTATTTACTTATTAGTAATACTCTCAGGGCCAATGGTATTATAGAGGGACGTGGTTACATTCATAAGTATAACAACAAAAGCAGCGAAAGAAATACATTTCAAAGAAACATATTACACAAAATTTGGCAAAAAAACAATAAAACAAACGCTTCAAGCAAGCATAACTGCACACAACAAAGAATGAATTGCGTAATGTTGACTATGGCATTTTTGAAAAGCGTGTGATTTACAAAGGTTGGTGTAGGAGAGGGAAGGCGATTCCATCCCAATGACGTACGGAGAATAAACGACTTAGAAAAAAACGGCCGCTCGCCTTGTTGCTATACCGACTTCGTGTGCATGATCAAGGCGAGAACAAACGTATTCTAGCCCCAGTTATGTGGCTGCATCTGAAGAGCAGAAAACTTGCGTTCTGCTGTGCCATGACTGCCTAGAAATACGCACAGAAGTCACTCCGCCACCAAGCTCGGGTGGATGCGCTAGGTCGCTGCGAATCCTGTGATGGTACATAGCCGTAAAGGGGAAAATTCCACTTCCGACACCAAGAAGCTTCCAAGACCAAGCGGTTGCGGCTGTGGTAGCGGAAGAAGATGTGTGGCACGAGGCACGGGCGAGACAGAGCAGGAAGTACGGGCCAGAACGAGACAACGTGGATGGAACGGGGCACAGCAGTGTGGAAACCTGCGTAAGACGCCCGGTATACATCCCACAGCGATGCAAGGCCGTCGCCAGCCTCCGTTATGGTTCTGGGCGTTGCGGCCAAGCTCCTGGGAGTCATTGACAGCACAGACTAGGCCTGCACAGCCGTCTACCGGGCTCCGGCGGGCCGAAAGGCGCGTGGCCGGGCGCGAGGTGGGATCGAGCCCTTCGACTGACCCGGCTGAGCTTCTCTCCGGCGTCGCAACCTGTCAAGCCAACCCCGACTTGGCAAGCGCCACTACGAGGGCGACGTCGGTACGCGCTTCCTCTTACGACTATTCGGGATCGTGTTTGGCTGTCGGGACGTTAATGCAGGGACGTTCGCGGACCTTGTAGTTGTGGGCGGTGGAGCGGGCCACATTTATTATTCCCTTTAGCGTAATTCTCGTATAAAATTTTAGTGTGCAACCTTTCATCGTTAATTCAAATATCTGTCGTGTGACGTCTGTAAAATAATATTATGCATAAGGAGCATGCCATTTTCGTCGAGGGATCCGGCCCAATCATTACAATTCTCTTTGGATGTAGCCAAGCAACCACGCACCTAAATGCCTGCCACAAAACAAAGTAGCATAACATTACGCACCCACCACCTGTGACACCAGCGACAGCAGTGCTGTGGCTGGTTGCTTGAGCAGGTGGTTTCGCTTGTTGTCGGGGCGATGGGCCTGGACAGCCACTGCACTTGATGGCACTGGCCATTAAAACACGCTGTCGCATTCAGAGGTCTATTGAGATGAAATCAACAAACTCCATGAAGGTTCTTTGGTACGAGTTTCTTAGGGATCGGTCATGGCCTGGAGGCGCAAAGGTTACTGCGGTCAACTTGCAGTCGCCGGGAGCCAAGCATCTGGCGGTCCCAAGGAAATTTAATTTTTTATTCTGTAAAACCCACTGTGCTTCGCTCGCACTTTTTGATGCGTGCAAAGTCTATGCCATAAAACGTATGAATTGGAAAGAAACACCACAATAAATATTTATGTTTAAGCAAAACATGCATTGTCGGTTTCACAACAAAAGCCAAGAGCGCTATAATACGGCCGATAATCCAATTAAAACTAAATATTCTATGGCGCATTACGCTACCTTTACGTGTACTTTGAGACTGAAAAGTTTTGAAACTCCACATCTACCGATTTCAACTACTTGACGTTGTTATGTGCCACAATATAGAAGGTCCACTCTAAAAAATGCTGGCGACAGAGCACTACCCAGTTACCTGTCAGAGCATCAACTAGGCACTTAATAACTTGAAGTAGTGTCTACATGCCCTTACTAACGGACAAACATAACCTTCTAAGAAGCTACCGTGACAATGCGGATGGGCTTAGCAAAGAGTACGATATAGAGACACATTTGGCACGACCTGGAGACACTTTAACAAAAAGAAACTGAGAAAAACCCAAAAGGGACGCACGGGGAGTTTGAGAATAACTTTGTTACCTTAGATATACATTAGCTCTTGTTTTCTTTTAAAGCTAGCAACGGAATGCCCTCTGATCGAGTGTGTAGTCTTTTTTAAAAAACCAAAGATTGTAGCGGTAATTTTTTAATTATGAGCTTTCACGTCACGTCGACTGTTCAACCACTAGAGCTTGTCACGCATTTACGGTGCCACAGATGCTTTTAACTCGTCTGCCCTCCAAAGTGCTACACGCCTTTGGAACGATCCGCCCGATCATATCGCATCGGTGTCATGCCGTGTAACCTCGAGGCGCTCTGTGTCTGACTATTAAGCTTCTAAATTTTTCGCAGACAGTTAGACTGTGTATTTTTTACTATTTATTTCTTGCCGCCTTCGGCAAGTGTCCGATATTTCAAGGTCATTGATAGGCTCATCGTGTCCTGTATGATCTTGTTCATTTTTGACTAAATTTTGTTTGACTACACACTGTTTATTGTTTACTAACATTTCACTAAATGTGCGGAAATCAACAAAATTTCTGTTAACGCGACTTGACGTTTCGAGGCTCTGCGCACATATTCGATTTTGTGTGTGTGTGTGTGTTTGTGTGTGTGGTGTGTGTGTGTGTGTGTGTGTGTGTTTGATTGATACAGTTGACTTCACATCTGTTGTTAGTTTTGCCTACCGCTGTTATATAATTTGTAAACTAACTCTATTGATATTATGCGCTCCCCCTTACCCTATGCCCCCTCATGGGCCTGTAAGGTATATTGAATGAATAATGTAAGCATATAGAAGTCAGTAGTGTATTTGCAAAAGCATTTTCTTTGTGAGGTCTAACTTAAATGAACCATAAAATTTTGTCACTAATTATAAATGTTGGTGTCATACAAACACGAGTTACCAACTGCTCGCCCTTAACTAGAACGATAGTATTTAGAGCCCATACTGAGTGGCAGCACCTGCGTACAGTTCTGCAGTGCAGTAAAGATCGTAAGAAGTTAGTGAGTACAAACCATTACTACCTTTTTATACCTTTTTTGTTATGTGTAATGAAGCGATAACTTACGGTCTTCTGTGCAAGGGCACCAATGCTCGTAAACATTAATGATCAAATTCCTGATGGTATCACTGTTCGGGAGCGAGCAGTTCTGATTCAACGTGCTCAACGGTTTGCACACCGTAATTTGGGCCTCTTCACTTGCATTGTACAAGCAGCAGCTGTTATTGCATTTGATGTTATTGTAGCAGTATTCATCCAGGCCGACAGATCCCTAACAATACAAAATAAGATTTGTTGAGACAGCAGACATACTTGTATATAATGTTTGCTTTATTCTTCATTTCCTCTTTTGTTGTAGCTTGTTATAAAATTACTTTCCATTAATTTGTATTTGCAACTGCACTCTGTAAAGCTGTCGTCATAATCCGGAATTTATGAGTTTTTAGTACGGCACAACGCTTAATAAAATGGCTTACTTCAGTGACATCAATATTTACTTTTTTTTCTACTAACGAACACAGTTATCGCTATAAAGTCTTATATAAAACCTGGATTAAATTTATTGTTGTAAGTATACGACAGGACCACCAGTATCGATGATTATAAGACGGCTATACAATATATGGTGGCATGAATTGCAACGCCCCGACAGAGCTCGGCATGAGGTAGCGGGCGCAGTAATAAGAAGCACCGATCTACGAAAGTCAGTGTGTCCCAAAAAATATCCGGTATTCGTCATGAGTTTCTAGAGCTGGAAGAGTTTCTATTTTGTCTCCGTGAGTTCGATCATTCACCTTACGAATCCGTTAGTTTCCACATCGGCATTCTCCTATGGCCAAAAAATTTAGCAAATAAAGCAGGCCTAAACCTTTGCATAAACTTCATTGATGACTACAGAGCTATTTAATTGAACATCTTTAGTTTCTAACCTCGCTGCAGTTTGTATTGAAACCTGTTTCATATAGCCGGGGCGTCTGTGGACCGGCAGGACTTACACTGCCATATGAGTGGTCTGAAAGCCTGTCACAATTTCCATTTGCAAACTTCGCCGCAACGCTGCTGTCTTTAGTGATCTGTCTAAGTGGAGCACCGTGATCACATGGTATGATAAATGAATGGACCATGTGGGTTCGGAGTTTTTCTCCTACGAAATGTGCCGTCAAGAAACCTACGCCATGACAATGTCAATTAGGCATTGCTCAAACATGCCGATGGTTACTCATCCTTCCTGCCGAGGGTGTACAGAGCAGTGAAACATACGGTTACGGGTAGAATTCTGAAGGGAAGCAAGATTATTCACAGAATCGAACCATGATTTTTGTAATCGAAAGAAGTCCGGAAGAATCGTAGCTCTACCAAGCGTCCTTTCCTTTATTCTTTCTACATTCGAGGCTTTCCGCATTCATGGTGCATCACCAGGGGCAACTCTATTATCATGTACCTCTACTTCCAAGATTTATTGTGTATGAGGTAACGTGGATTACCATTCTGTGAGAGTGAACGCATTTGTCGTTTTCAAAATACGGCCTACTCTATGACGAGATCGTACTATGGCTGTACCCCGTGGTAGGTTTTGGACGACAACACCCTACTCTCACTTCTGCACCCACGCTTGTACAATATGTCCCCCCGCTTTTCTACATCTTGGGAAACTAAGTACATCTACTCAAATGCAGTCGTTTTATGCAGAACTAGCAAAATATACCGCTAATGTCAGCAAGTCGCGGACGTTATTTAAACCGAATAGGATTCCTGCCCTCCTGAATTGAGAGAAATGCGGGAACACTTATATGCCTCAAGAAATGGTTCTTTTAATACGTCAAAGCACAAACGTAGACCAACAAAGCACCTCTTTCGAAACAGACATGGTGTTAAAATTCTTTTTCGCCACCCTGTGCGAGATTCTCCATAGCATTAGGTTGATTTAGAGCATGTAATACAGATCACACTCTCTGAACCTGTTACACACGGGCCGTGCGCTTTCAGTGAGCAGGAGCTAAGGTATTTAATGTGTGCGGCCTATCCTTAATCTAATTAACGCATCTTGGTTGAATCAGTTTTGTGTCAGTCATGTGTCGTCCCAAATGTGGCTTTATTACGTGTAGCTAGATGTCTATCTCTGTATTTTATTATGCTTACCATGACTTATAAATTTCTTTCTCGTGTGTGGCTCGCGTAATGTGTACCGAAGGGCTGTTATGTCAAATGTGCTCTCACGAGCAAAAGCGTGGTCCTCTAGAGTCGCCACCTTTTTCTCGACATTGCTAGAATGGCCATAAATGTTGCACATTGTTAGTTCGCGTTGTCGGCCATACGCGGGCGCTACGGTGTAGATACCGCAACTAAGACGAAGCTATTACATACAATTTTAGATTTTAAAGCGCAAATTACACTCAGAAACCCTCTTCAAATTTGTACACTGGGGTCCACTGCACCATGTGGTACTGCCTACTTGGTCGTTGTCTTGTAACAATATCATTGAGTCAGATTTGATGTCTTAAAGCTGTCGTTCGCTTCCGCCATAACAATTCTGCTGCTGACCTTTTCACTTCCACATGTATTATATTTGGTGCGTAAGTGGCACAAGGCACAGTAAAAGGAGTTTTTGACAGAGAACCGAAGTTTGTTCCTGACAGAGAACCGAAGCAATGAAGAATCACAACTCTTGAGACCTGTTTCTTCTCAATTTGAGCCCAAAGGCACAAAGAAAAGAAGGGATGGTTGTACCAGATTACTAAAAGATGACTCTTACAGGTGCCGTATTCCGCCACCAGTGCAGCGCGAAGGTCATTGTAGGGGGTGGCGCTGGGCGATGATATGGCGAGGACGCAGCGGAGCTCTAGCGGAAGCGTTTCCCAAAAGGTGGAGTGTTTCAGAGGCCGTATGCTGACATGGTTGAGCCAGAGGGTAGCCTGGAACTTGAAGAACTGCACTCGGGGGTTGCGTAGCTCGAACGCCGGTATCGGCGGGTCCCCCAACGTCACCAGGTCGGTGTGCCGCTGGCCGGGTAACAGGCGCGGAACTCACTGGTTACCACTTGAAGGAAAGGAGCCATGGACTCGGCTATGCTGTGGCCACCTACATTTATTCAGGGTGCTAAGTCAGGTCGCCGTAAGCACGCCAACATGCACTGCTGAATACGTCATATTTTTCAAACGCTTAAGTGATGAAATTTAAGATAAGCGCCCTCTGTCTCACACTAAAGCCAAAATTTGCTCCCTTCACTTACTCGAGGCTCCGGTAGGAGAGAGACCGAGAGAGAGAAAGAGGTTATTTTATGCTTGAGAATCAGGTTGAGCGGGACATGAGGAGACGTTCCGCCTTCATTTATTGAGGAGTGCCAAGCGAAGAGCAGAAGGCGAACAGCGGTGTAGACGTGCGAGCCATGGTGCCGGTGCTGGTACTGTGTCGCAGCGTGAGAGCATGGTGCTTTCGGCTCGGTGTCTGGATTTAAACCGCCCGCCGCGTGACTCGTGCCTCCTGGCTTGTAGTTCGGGACAGGATGTGCAGGCACGCGGTGCACTACTCCGGTTGCGCGAGCTCCCTCGGCTGCCGCGGCTGAGCTGCTATATCTACCCCCCTCAAGTGGGCTCGCGGTGGTGAGACGCGAGAGATCTAGCAAAAAATAAAAAAAATATTGACAACAACAACTGTCCTATGTGCACTGTACACTATATACAAGTTCGTTTCTGTCATGGTTCGAGAGGGATGGGATTGGCAAGCTGCACACTATTTACAAGTTGTGTCCAAACATGGTCAGGCTATGGAAGCAGTCCGGTGTTTTTCCATTATTTTGGGTGGTCGTCCCATGGGGCTCAGTGGTGGACGGGTCAGGGGGTGCAGCACGAGTTGAGGATGGAGAGAAGGGAGGGTCTTCTGATTGAACAGGGTGTTGAACAGAAGCAGTGACGGGTCTCCGGTGATAGAATGTGGCTCTTTGCGTGCCGGGTGCTTGGTAGCACAATACCATGATGTTGCAGATTTTGGTACACGCAGGGGTAGACATCGGCTTATCTTAACACGAGCTTTCAGTTGAGGATGTTCGGAGTGAAGGGTTGTCGTTTGGCCGCCGTGTCTGACGTGGTGCTGCTTCGTCGTGTGCTTGCGTTGGCACTGATGATTGCAGCCACCTGCCAGTGGTCGTTTGCGCTGGTGGAAGATTACCCACTGGTGCGCAGACTGAGCCGTCGTTCTTGCAGACCCGATAGCCGAGGCAAAAGGCTTGCGTGGTCATGTTTGTTGAATTACAGGTCGGAGCTCCACTCCTTTAAAGATGTTGTCGATTCTTGAGATGGTTGAGTCTGCTGTCTGGGTGGAGGGCTTGCCCTCAGGAACGTCTGCCCCACCAGCGACCTCTGACTGCTGAGTTAGAACTGGCGACAGGCTGCTTACTTGTTACGGTGAATTTCGACGAGTTCGATTTGAGATGGCAGTACTCAAAACGTCGCTCTCCTCGGTGGAGTACGTCGCGCGTTCTGGTGCATCAGCGGTGGTACAGAGGTCAACGTTCATGACGGGATTTCCAGCTGGTGCTATGGTGATGGAATTAGCAGGCGATGTGGAGCACAAAACTGATGGCGATATCTCCAGCGTCGGCGGCGATGTCATGCTGTCAAAATGGAGGGGCGCAGTAGGCTTGTGGTGGGGCCCCGGTTGTGAGGCAAGTACTGAACCTGGCTTGGTAGCGTTTTCGTGTGGTGACAGAGCAGATGGAGAAAACTTGCCCGTGTGTGTAGTCGCGGCAGATTGTGGAATGCACATCTAACCTGCTTCGGTGGCGGAGCCGAGACGCAACGGTGAAGTAGATGATGCAAGTACGACTTTGGGTATAGTCACGTATTTAGGTATAGTCACGTATAGACACGTATTGTAACGTATTTATGCACCTGCTGAAGGGTGAGTGCGGGTGGTCGGTTTTGTGTGAGGGTGAGGAATAATAGCGTACCGTGGCGGCATGTGTGGGGTCATCGCCTGCTATATTTTAAAATTCCAAACACCACTTCCGCTTCCGCAATGGGGCTGAGTGACACGTCTTAGCTGACCGGGAATCACCCGACCATCACAAAATTTGAGAGTGGATTGTGGCTGGTTGCCAAGGCAACCGATGTTTGCTATTGTTAAAGTAACGGCGCTGTCGTCAGCGATATGCAACTACACGCCTCGGTGGAGAACGCTTCGTAAATGTTGCCGCTTTAGTGATACGTTTAGCACTGAAAAATAAGAGGTGGCGATGCGGCTGTTGGGTCAGAAAGAATGAAAATTAGGATGGATATTTAGAGGAGGTTTGTTGGGAGGGACCTTAAATGGGAAAAGAGCGAAGTTTTATGGAGAACCCTGGAGCGCCAAAGGTTCGTTGTGGTGAAGGACGTGGCTGAGGCCATGTTGGAGTGATATTTTAATGTGTTTTCGGAGCCACAGAGGACCCAAGAGGCAATGTCATCTGCGTACAGTGTGCTACGTAGTGTGAAGATGATAAGGAGGATGCGGGTAGGTAATTAGGGCACCGTAAGAGCATGAGCTGGAGGTCTGTCCTTAGTGTTACGCGGTCGGGCATGTGGAAACGATAAGACTGCACATGGAGAAAGCGGATGGTACAGTACGTTTTGTGAGAAAGTTTTAGATATAATGATGGCAGTGTAGGCCTCGCTTCTGTAATGAAATTGCCAAAAAGATACTCTGGTGTCAGATATTCCCCAAGGATTTTCGGAGGTCTAGTGAGAGTATAGAGCTGTAATCTCGTTGTAGGGGTGGTTGATGGAAATCATGGTATACTGTACAAGGGTGTCTTCAGTGGATAAATTGGGCACAAAGCCGATCAGGTTGGGGATTGTGTGTGTTCATTGTGCATTGGTATGATTCTGCATAGCGTGTTCAAAAAGTTTTCCAAGGCAGTAGGGAACGATTGTAGAACGAAGGCAGTGCATGTCAGTACGTTTTCCTGTTTTGGGGATAATGGCGATGTTAGAGTGCTTCCTCGTGGAGGGGAGGGTGTGGGTAAGCCAATGTTGGTTGAAGAGTTGCACAAGGTGTTTTAGGGCTTCTTCGTTGAGGTGTCGCAAGAGGGAGTTTGTGATGATGTCATGTCCTGATGTTGTGTTGCAACCCAGATCAACGAATGTAGTTCGGCAAAGGAGTACGGCATCAGCTGTGGGTTCAGCTGCAAGTGTATTAGGAGACCAAACCGTGTGGTGCAGCTGGTGGCATGTAAATGGGGCGGAGGGTGCCGCCGAGGGCGGTGGGTGAAAGTTGGGTGTCTGTTATAATTGGAGTGGTTTGATGTCGAGATTGAGTCTTGGTAGAGAGCTGGTCGAGTACGGCACGGAGGATGAGCCAAACTTTCCTAATGAAAAGCTCGCCTTGCATTTGTCAGCAAGAGTTGTTTCATTCGTTCCTGGCTAATGTTAGTTTGTATGTCTCCATCTTAGTACAGAGGGTTTGTAGTTTAGGACAAACGTTGTGTCGGTGTATATGTTTCCGCCAAGGCCGTTCTATGATGGTGTAGGCCTCCCAAATGTTAAGAAGGTGGTTATCAACATGTTCCACTGGAACAGCAGAGTGGATGGTTTTCGTTGCAAATTGGTAAGCTCAGAGTAGGTCGGTCGTGTATTGTTTGAGGTCGGCGTCATAAGGGACAGTGGGCGGTGCAGGGCATTCTCTATGGAAGAGATTGAAATCTGTGTTGTTGGTCATGGCAGTGGAGACATTGGTAATACGATCTTGAGGGTAAGGCTTCTGCCAATTACGATCTCTGCAAAGTGTGTCTGGTGTCCTGGAGGTGTTATGGGCAAATTGTCTGGTGCTAAAGGTAGTGCACATGAGGTGGGAAGGGTGGGTGGGAGAGTGAGATGGAAGCCCTGAATAATGTACAGCTTTAAGAATTGCCGATCAGCACATTGCCGTTCCACGCCGTGTAAGAAGAATAATAACTGTCCCTGTTGGCTCAAGCATACTTCTTCAAGCCAATAGTTGCAATGCAAGGTCAATGTTGTTCTTTAATGGAGTAAGCTGCCCGTAATATTCCCCGGTGATTCACAACAAACATACAAGGATACGAACGTTGGCCCATATATTCTATTTCCTGGTTAAAATAACTGTAGCCTGTGAAAAGGCCGCTGTTACTCATCCTAACCGCATATACGGGCAAGTTGCTATGCTTCTCATTTAACGAAAACAGTAGGATCTTTTAAAAACTACGAAAAGCATGGTTTTACGCGGTAGCTCTATATCCTACACGCATTACCAAAAAAACGCCTCATACCTGCAGTGTGACCCTCTGTCTTAGCCGAAGTGAAGCCACCAACGAGTGCGTTTGCGCAAGCATCTCCGTTTATATGCAAATTTCTTCCAATCGAATGGGTGGGGAGAGATTGATAGTGAAAAACTGTAATAGCGCGGGCCATCAGAAAATCCTAGTTTACTGCGCCTTCACCGTGGACCAGCTAGCACGACGTGGAGCATTTAGGTTCCTTCTTCGTGCGATTGTGCGAGCGTTCAGTGCGCGATTTCAGAAAAAATGGCAGTATCTCCACTCCGTAGCTGATGGCTCAGTTGTGCACTACGGGGATTCTAAATGACTTCGAAGTTGCTCCCCTAGTGACATCCGAATTGCACCACGACAGTGATTTGATTTGAGGCGAGAGTTGCACCTTGATTATTCCCTAAATGAATCTGCAATTCACGGCTCAAATCAAATTTTGGTTGATTTTCGCTTGATGATGGTGTGCGCACGGATGGACTTGGACGGACAGTGGGAGGTCCTAAGGTACTCCGAACCATTAAAGGCGAGGGAGTAAGCTCTTTGATTGTCGGGTATGAACACATGGTCGTAGCCCATTGGGTAAGACGACTGACACCTACTCTGTCTGGTCTACCAGACACAGGGTCGTATCCTTCCGGCACGTGTGGAATTTTTGCGAGTGTAAATGCTCTGCGCACGGATACGGACGAACATAGTGCGGTCCTAAGGTACTGCGCACCTAATAAATTCTGTGCAATCGCTAGACAAACTCTTCCCACACCAAAATCTTTCCTTTGCGGCTACAGCTTGCACTTCTTGTCTGTCAGCATCGAAGATAAGACGTACCCGATTGCGAGACATAAAAATTAAGCCCCTGGTCCCAGGCAGGCAAACTCACGTGGATGCTGACACGATCCGAAGATATTTATAACTAAGCGGACCACATTTCTGAAGGTGACAGCGAAGAACCCGAAAAAAATTTCCCTGCTGACTTTGTACTTCTAAAGGAACAAAGGTGCCTCGTTATTTATCGGTTCACTGCCTGACCAAACAATATCCACGAAACTAATGTAGTTGCTCCAGCGAGTTGATGAACCCGAAGGCGTCAATTTAAGCTTTGCATAGTAATCTTTATTCACCTGAAAACAATAGTCCTTGAAATTAGTCGGAGACACAGACAGAAAGAAAGCTGCCTTTATAGACCCGGTAAATAAGTTGTAGCTATGCTTTTTAGCTGTGCATTGCACCATCAATGTTCGAAAGCGTCACGTATTATTCTGTACTAGGGTGCCGAAATTTGCACAGCTGTCTCGCCCTACAAACTTGGCACATTCGTATGGAGCTAATGCTAGCCCATGCAAGGATACAGTCGGCAATCGAGGAAAATCAAACTTTATGGTTAACGCTGGAGTTGAGCTCTTACGTCCCCTTGTCAATGCCGACGAAAGTCTTCCTGACCCTGTGACAATTGCAGCGATACGACGTTTCCCAACACAGAGGAAATAGAAGCGATGCGACGCATTTTTGTCAGCGCGTACATGCAAGTTTGCCCAAAAACCAGTGAAACAAGGCTATACAATGAGTGCGAATGAGGCAAGGGAACCGTCACTCTCGTCTACCCTTCTCCCTTGTTCCTGCTCCTTGTGTAAAGTTTTTCAGTGTTATTTAGGCAATCATGAACCAAGACGCCCACACTTCCACTTCATTGCACAAGCTTTGACCAAAAAATCGCACAAATAGGTGAACCAAATAGCGTTTTGCGACCATCAAAGCGCCAACATTAAGAATACTACTGACATGCGAAATAGGCGCAGAAACGTTATTACATAAGCACAGAAGCTCGCAGACACCAAACCTACACTTTTGTCGGACGGACGGCAAGTGACTTTATTAGATCTCATTTTAACAACGTCAGTTCAACAATACGCTCAACGGAATTTTATTACCGACCATGTGAAAGTCGACGACGTGTAGGAAACTTCTGCGAGAATGTCGGCGAAGGTATCTGCAGTACACGAAGAGTGCGATTGCGCCCTCAGGTGCTTTAAATAGTTTGCCTTATGCACAAGTGCGGGTGGTTGTCATCTTTTTGTTTTTTCAACAATCTTACTTTAGAGTAACAAGACGTCATCTCACAAAGAAATATGCCACTAGTAGCACTTCTATGTTCACAGTTACCTTATTTGTGCTGAAATTGAGCACCGCTGTGTTAAAATATCGCATGACGAGTGGGCTGATATCTGCTTAATTTTCCGTGAAGTTATTAGGTGTGGTGCTCTGCTATCACATGTACTGAATCCGCATTTTTACCATACCACAGGATGCTCTGGAGTGGCAGAGGGAGCAGGTTGTTCGAAACCTGATGTGGAAAAGACGTTGCTGTTAGCTACTAGCAAGGGCGCTAGACTAAGGAGTGGCGAGAACCCCGGGAAGTCCGAAGACTAAAAGGAAGTGTACATAACTAATACACTGGCTGTCATGAACGGAAGGATTGCTGCTAGTCTGCCACTCGTGAGGAATAAACAAGAGCTAATGACTATCAAAGAAACTGCATAGACTACTTAAAATTCGGTTGAGAATCTGCCGGATAACTACGACCTCTGATTGAGGTTGATCTGCAATCGAAAAATATCACTAATGCGGGAATTGAAGGAGTTGAAAACTGACCTAAACAACCTTGACAAATACAGTCGCAATCAAAACCTTGAGATCAATGGCGTCCAACAAACAAAAGGCGAGAAACTTGCTCTCCGGACTAAATAGCATTGGGCCAATGTAAACTTCGCTTAGTTTACCCCGCGGGAATTTGAAGCCATACATACCTTAGCATCCTAACCAGTAAAATTATACTTGTTCTACTGCGGTTTCAATACAGGACTACGAAAAAAACGTGGGTAGAACACCTTCCGGTGCTGAGTGGCAAGGAATCAGACTTCCGTTTTTGGAAAACCTTACACAGCATAACCAAATTCTTCTATGCATTGCGAGAACAAGGTCGTATGAATGATCCTATTAATTTGGGGGGGGGGGCAGGAATTGCAAGGTTTTTGCAAAAAGGCAGGGCGACCGAATCATTGATATAAGAGCCGAAGATGGCCTACAAAAAGATGCCTTTAACGCAGATGTAAAAAAACGGGCACAGCCTCCGCTATGACTAAACCTTCATGCAGTTTCACGATGCCACTTTTTCACCGTGTGGTTACTGAAAATATGTATCAGGAAAATCTGAATGACTAAAGCTTGCATATGAATCCGGGAAATTTCTTCATATGGGCAAGAGCTAAAGCCCAATGCTCATGTTTACGTTCAGTGAGACTGGTGTAGCGGTGAAAGTGACATTGTTCACTTTAGTCGCTATAACTGTTAGCCTATATTGCCGTTACAATATATCGCCCTCGTAAGCGTGGAGGTGGCCTAGCGCTTTGCACCGCTGACGACAATATGTACCGTATGCTTACCGAATACACTGCAATTGCTGATGGCTATAAATGCCTAGCAGTTGTCGGGAAATGTTTCGTTGTTGCAGTTATTTATCGCATGGCTTTCGTTTCGTGTGCATTTTATATTAATATGTTCAAACAATTTGGTCAGTATTTATTGCCCTTTAAACCACAGGTATCAATAGTAGGCGAGTTTATCATTGACAAACTCGGAAGCGACACCATCGCCACTGAATTCTCGGAATAGATATATTTATTTTGTCTTAGAAACGTTATCAATATAGCGCGCGTGTCACCAATAAGATTCGTTCATTAATTGATCTTTCAGTCGCGCGCTTTTTGGAGGGGTGCTTAGGCGCTGTTTTCTTACAAGCAGGAATTAGTCACCACAAGCTGGTTTTCCAATTTGAAACACTATAGTCTTTCTTGGGCAAGTTAAACGCAGAAACTTTGGTCTGTCCGTCTGTATGTCTGTTATTCGATTCAGCAGCACGGTGAAATTGAAACAGAAATTGCGCAATAGTCTTATATAAGCACAGCTAAATCTAGACGTCGAAAATCGGTGTCATGCTCACAACTGTCAACATTGTTGTACAGGAGAACAAGGAACTATGCAAATAAAGGTAGGAAATCAATACATGAGTGATATTTGCAGTGTTCACTTATTAAAAAATTCCCGGATGATTGCTTTTGGGACAGCAAATTAAATACTACATCTACAGCAGAAAACTGTCGCCTGCTGTTACGCGAGGTACCTTGGATAATTAAAAAAAAACTCAAACGTGAACACCAAGGAAAGGCTCCACTACATACGTTCCACGTTCCACTTGGAACGCTCGTGGAGTAGGGCAACGTGGTTCTATAAACGTTGCTGTAGGGTTCCTCGATTCACACGCGTCTCCATTGGAAGGCGGTGCTGGCATCAATTTACCCGACGTTAGGCAGTGGAACGCGGTAAATGTATGCTGACTCAAGCAAACATCTTGAGTGGAACGAAACGGGAGAGGAAAAGAATGTGAGGTGAGCGGTAAAAAGAAGTGAGCCATTTATTCCAGGGACGCCAGTCGACTATCGTCTTCCCTCGATACGGGGCCAATTTTGTGTCTACATAATATGCAGCAGTGTAATAGCAAAAAGATCGTTTGCTGCCTTATTAAAAGTAAAACGTCTGCTACCATTTGTCAATGCCTTCTCGTGTAATTTATATAGCGTCTTAAGTGCTGCACAACGTACTTAACATTAGCAATACATTTACACAGGTCCAGAATTCAGCGTTTCTTGTCGTTGAAAGAAAAAATGCCGAAAACGGACAAAACCATGGATTACAAGAGAACTGTTGAGAACTGTTAAGTATACTGTTAAGAACATTAAACTCAGAGACCGCTTGTTTTGTGAATTTATGACTACTAAGTTGTTAGAATACAACATACAAAAATGAATAACCAACCGAATCGAAGGAAGCCCAATAAAAATGTGTAAATAGTTTTGCCGCCGCCTAATATAGACCTCATCAAACGGTGTCACTACTAAAACTTTTGGTATCTCGTAACGGAGGTACCCTGCCCGACAAAGTAGTCTTGCGACCTTTGCTGATAAATGTAATAGTGACTTTCTAACTTCAGGTTAATCTTTTTGCCCACGTTGCAAATTAACTTTCATATACCAGATGGAGTTTCAGTTTCGGTTTGAATCACCAACCTAGCAGTGTCAATTCGTGTCAATAATTCAAATGCTTAGAAATATATGTGGGACCGGCTTCGATGATATCAATGTTCGCGTGGTATAAGAAACCGCGGATTCAGTAAGTATTCCCCTAGCCCACATCTGCATAACTGTATTATCTCCGGGAATGTTTTCTAAAACGGTGAAAGTTGCCCGAGTTTGTGCAGTTCACAAGGGTGGAGCTTAGAATGTCCTGTGAAACTACCCCTTGATTTTGTACTTCAAGTATTTTCGAAGATTGTGGAACAAACCTATATTGCAAGATTAGTAGTTTGTGAGCTGTTAAAAATGCAATAGCAACTCATCAAGAAGTGTCTCAGACTGGTAAATCAGTAGAAAATATTCTTTTACACATTCAAGGAAAATGAATTACAAACATTGACAATTATTCGTATACCTCAGGTATTTCTTAAAGGAAAAATATTTGATTCTGTTAAGCATGATATTCTTCTAAAAAAACTTTAGTTGAATGGCATTCGTGGTAGTGCGCTTGATCTTATGAAAGTAACTTGCAAAACTGTCTTTAGTTTGTGGTGAATAATGACTTCAAATCTACTCTAGAAATAATAAAGTACGGTGTACCCCAGGGCTCTGGTATTGCGCTTGATATAATAAAAATAACTTTGAAAACTGTCTTCGCTTTGTGATGAATAAATACTTCAATTTTACTCTGGAAATGATAATGTACTGTGTACCACATCCCTCAATTTTAAGTTTCCTTTTGTCCCTTGTATATCGTAATGACGTTTCCCTTATGCCTAAAATGTGAAATATTGTTTTTTGCGCTGATGCCCCGAATACGTTTTTGTATGTAGTTAATCTCACCATAGTGATTCATTAAACTAATAGATGGGTAAGTGAACTTCATTTGCGGGTTTTTCTAAATGACCTTTTCCAAAATACTAATGAACCAAACGATATCGTATTTAAAGCCTATAACAAGCCGTTTACTTTCTTCTGTGATCTGTTCTTGAAAGCACAAATCTGTGAAGGGTCCCAACGCGTACATTTTATGGCATCTGTTTAATGCATGTTGAAGCTGGACATCGCGCATCATTAATTTACGTACAAGCCTATCCAGGGTTATCGGCATAATAAATATTTTCAGAAGTATTCTTTTAGTGATCCCAAGTGGGATAAAAGGGGGTATTTTACATAATAATTTTTTCGCGCTAGTGTAGTTGCATACATGTCTGGGGCACTACTACGAACGTCAGTTTCGACCAGATCTAAGTACTACAAGAAGTGTCCTAGAATAACAGAAAACCCTATGTATATACCTTCATATTTTTAAAGTATAAACTCCGTAAAGTTGTTGTTATCAAGGTGTACCGATTAAGATATTTTATGATGAAAACCAAACCCGGTCGTTTATCTTCGTAACATCCAAGAGGCAGAATGTCGTTATAATCTCAGAGTTAAACTATTTGTTACATGTCGTTTTCGCACATCTCACGGTAAACAAGCGCTAGATTTGCAAATTCCGCACCTGTTAAACAACTACCCTTAAATAACAGAAGTTCTTCAAAATAATCTACCGGTAAGTTTATCTGGGAAAAAATACAGTGATATTTTGGATACAAATGCCTTTCCCGTGTGACAACTCTATTATGGTGTATTTTGTGCAATTAGGAGAAGGTTTTCTTCTGTATTGTACTGTGTATACTGTTAAGAATATGCTGTGCAACCATCATGAGTCCTAACAAAAATGAAACATTTGTCTTGGTATTATTCGTTTCAGAATCTTCTGTTTGCTAAACGATTTACACTGATGTCGCGGTCTACGCCTCTTCCGAAGTATTTATCTGGTATCATTATGTTGCCTTTTGTATCTGCTACGATTATGTGGTTTTTTGTGCTTTCTGATATTTTATATAGTCTACTTCTCTTTATAGCTTTTGCCAATGTTGCAGTTCGTTTTGTTTTCTATGTATAGTGTTTTTCACCGGTTATTGATTGTGCTTTGCTAGTGCTGCTGCTGTTGTGCTAAATAAAGGACGGGGCTTCGTCAAGCCGCACGATCGTGCCCGATCAATCGGGCTCTAACGCAATTTGCCCTGTTTGCCTCCGCGAAGATGTGAAAACTGAAATGTTGTTTGTGATGTACTTTTCGTCTCCTAAATAAATCCTTATTTCATTGATTGTGCAGGTGTTGGGTCCTTCCATTCATCAGTAGTGATAGGGAAATGGTGTACAGCACTATTCGCTAACCTAGTCTTGTATTGTGTAAGGAACATGTGGGGAATGTCGGGGAAACTATGTTGTCGATGTATGTTGCTGTGTAACAGTCTGAGCCATGGGGAAGCAAGCAACAGTTTAGTGGAGAGAGCACGTGAAGAGGGAGCTGCCTTCGGGCGTGAAGTCAGGTGCCTTCGCTATCCTGACAAAAATAGCAGGCAATTGTAAGTACGTCTAGCAGCTGCCTTTTTCCCGAAACTCTCGCAAAGCACAAAATCTTCGAAGAATCAAGTCTGCACTCAGTGTAGGCTGAAAATTAACGAATAGAAATGAGGGCTACAATATTCCGATGGTGGTACGCAACGCAATTGCCGAAAGCAGTCACTGCCGATATTGAAGAAGAAAAGGGACCACTAAGATGGTTACAGCGCTAAGCGCAGTTAGCATGGTGTCCGAGGGGCGTAGGGGAAACGCTGCGTTGAGAACATCAAAAGCCGGGGCAGGGCGTACACACGGGGTAGCGAAGAAATTTTGCCAAGGAGAGGGAAGATATGCTCCCGTATTCGTTGGAAAAAACAAATGCATCTTCAAATATATTTCTCGTGTAATAGCAAGGCGCTCGACCAGGTTTTATATTTCTGACAGTGACTGACTGTACTCCCAGCGAAGTGCTGCAAATCGAACGCCACGGAAACCGATTGGCCAAAGCTGGACTGCACATTACTGTTTCTGCGACCTTTATCTTTGTTATATTACAGCTTAGTATGAGCTTCTTATGACGTAATTTCTTAAGTGTCAATAGGATAGTAATTCGCGCCTTGGTGCCAATGTTCGTTTGCTCAGTAAATAAAACATGTTTCTTCTTGCCAGAAAATCAGATGTGCAGAGAAAATGAAACGCAAGCCCAAATACTAACAGAGCATTACCCTGACAAAAGCGAGGAAGTAAGTATCCGCCTAGCTGTTTAGGCTGTTTAAAAGTACTTGCGATGAGAAAAACAGAGATTATCTTAAGCAAAGATTGATATGCAGTTTTTATAGCAAATGCAGTGTATCTGTGCTTTGAGATATTTCAGAGTGTTCGTTTTAAACTGCCTGAATACCTGTAAACGTGGTAAGACACTTGCGTAATTCAACACGTTGTGTAAACGCCAAACGCTTGGAACATTTTAAAATTATCTGGCGGCATCTTCGGAGTAATTCTGGCCTCCCTCTCTTAAGAAGTTCGGCAAAGTGCGGTCACGTCGGCTTTTACCTGCACGTTCTTGTCGATTCTTCTCTGAGCTTAGTTATAAAACTTATCCGTAATAACATTTTCTCCGCCTTGCTTTATTACTTATTTTATGACAATGAAATTACCCAGTCTACAATAGAGGGTGCTGCCTTTAACATTACTTCTTATACTAGAAATCCGAACAAGCCTATGTATTTGTAATGCATATTTCTCTAGCTGTTTGTAAAATGAGAGGTAAAGAACAAATGTTCTTACTGGAGGAGCATCTTCATGTCTAATATAATCACCAAAATCACCAGAAAAAACTTTGGCTACTGCGAAGGCACTCGCAATGACGAATACACGGATCATAGCGAAGTACGTTTTCCACAAGTACTTTAAGAAATAAAGGCGTGCTGATTATCGAGGCAATTTAAAGGCCAAACGAGGTCTTTTTTCTCCCTGATGTTTACTTTTTATGCACGTTCGGCCGAAATGCGTCAGTGTCCCCACGAATGACTGACAGACAAAAAATACGTCACTAGAGCTCGGTATTTCAAAAACATGGCGACCTTTTACCGCAGCGAGCTCATATTTATGTTTCTTATCAAAAGGTATTTTCACAGCCTGGAGGTGAAGGGTGTCTTATATTGCTTAGTTACTACTTTTTAGTTCATGTTGAAGGTAACGTGCCCATACAGAAGGTGTAGGAAATTATTCGGGGAAATATCACGTACAGAGCTTTTTGAGCATATAAGATACCTGGGATTTATTATTCGCGGGTTTTACAGCTTTATTTGGAACCACCTCAAGCATATGGAAACGCAAAGTTACGAGCATAAATTGCATACTTCACAGGACACCTCAATCGTGAACAAATTTCACAATTGCGCGAGTGCTTTCTCAGAATTTAAAAACACAAACATCGCAGGCTTCATTTGGTTCCTCCTTTATTCGAACAAAAATGAAACCTCAAGCGTCAGCTGTAAGTTGTAGGTATATTTCGGCATTTCTCTATACTTCACAAGGATAGCGCACAAGCGGATTGCAGAGAGTAGGTATAAACGCAACACAAGCTTCCCCTTTCTGTATCGAATACATGCAGAATTCTGTCCCACATAACACTATTTGTGAAAGAGAAAGACATTGCGCACAAAAATAGTGACGCTCCTTTGTGGGGTGCGGCTGCCCCGTGCGGCGCCATACTGACGCGTCATCTGGAGGACGAATTCTTAGCGGAAATAAAACTCGTGCACTGTAGAAGGATGTGTCGTATGCTCAGTATACGTGCAACGAATTCCCGTTAGACAAGATGTTAGAAGTTGTGCAAGCCCATACCAAAAATTGTTTGGTTAAGCCCACAGCACCTACAAAGGCGAGTCACTCTGGGAACGGCGATAGCTTTTTTACGATGCGGTGCTCAGACGTGTACGGCTCCTTGTCGCTGAACCTTCCCTACTCTAACTTTCAGAGACTGTTAGTTTTTGTCGGCCAAGTTCGTTTACGGAGTGCTGAACTATGAATTTGCAATATGGTGCGGGAGGGGTCCTAAGAAGATATGCTTCAAAATCCCCTGCATCTGCTGTATAGCATGTAAGTATGAATTAATCCTTTTATGTGGAACCATCTTTGTCACTCTTACGAAAAATGACGTAACGAATACTGACGGCGTATTGGGTGTGCTTGGCTTCGCAAAACACTCCGTCCTCATTCTAACCGACGGAATATACTTCACAATCCGCCACCGCCTCGTGTTTTTCAATGGCTTCAGTCTCTGTACTACAGGCTGCACCGGTGCTAAGTAAACACTTAACGCTACCGCCACATTGTGACGACACAAATAAAAAAATCCAAATATATTACTGCTTTTTTTTGTTTTCCGTCGGTCGGTCGGTAGAGTTGACGTTTTACCCCGGCATACGCCTGCGTGAGCAGCAGTCGCCTATAAGCAAGAAAGCAAGCACAACTTCCAACAAAGGCGAGCACATGGATCCCTCCCTATATCGAACGCTTCGCGCGAGAAAGGCACGCAAACAAAGCTTGTTTTGCCGCAAGTCGGTTCGGTGTAATTACGTGGAAACACGTACGAAAACGTAGCAAAATGCAGATACTCTGCAAAACCACCATCAGGGTTATAGCGTAGATTACTGGAATGGAGCCTTGCGCTCCTCTTGTTCCTAGGACAGACTTAAACGCGAACATTTGGTCTTTTTGTGCGTCTGTTCACCAATCTTTACGTGTATCCGTGTTTTTGAAATTCTTCCAGAATGCAAACAAAACCTTACAATGGAAACACAGGACACAGAACATTCATGTATAATTCCTGCATGTATATAAATAAGCTGAACACGGAAAGCACAATCACAATAACTATTTTCAGTAAGGAGAACGTCATTGCAAAAATATATAAACACGTATTTTTATTTATTCCTTTTGATTACTACTAGTCTCTTCCCGGGACGATAGCAGCTTGGCTGGCAGATTTCAAATACAGGTAGTGTACACAGGCAGTAGAAACTTGCGTTAAAAAAGAAAGATATGCAATGTTAAAAGTAGAAAGTCCTGAAATTATGCAAACCAGAATACCAAATATGTTTCACTATAGTTGTACATAAAATTATAACAGAGTTGATAGTGGATAAGCCAACTAAAAACGAAATATTTCGAACACACATATGTAGCCGGCAATACATGCAAACACACATTTCCAATCTCCGTAACGCTAGCAGAAGAGGACTTACATGAAATGGGATGAAAAGTACAAATAACATCACACCTGTAGAAAATTCTGCTACTCCAATGGTTAAACACGGGGTTGAAATACAAGTAAGACCGGTATCATGGATGGCTAAGATGTATTTGTTACCTTTGGGGAAGTATTTCAGCGAATTACTGTAAGTAACGCAGGGGTTTAAACTATCTCATTCTTTTATAGCTAAGGGAAAATACAGTTCTTGAAGCGGTCGTTTTGGAAAGAATATTGTTTTAAAGTGTGGGGATGTTTATGCGGGGTTATGCGGGATACTGATCGGAGAATGTACCTGGGTGAGTCGATTTACCAATGTTTGTGAAATAACTGAAAAACTAAAGTGAGGCGCTTCCGTTTTGCTCCAGCCGAAAGTGTTGGAAGGCCACATGGAGATAACATATTTGTTCCGGGAATCAGTGGGAATATATCTATACAAATGAATCGCGCTGCCTGCCCTTGCACTTTTTAGATCCGAATCATCTCATGGTCGGGCTATGTCCTTCCCTTGTAGTGTTGTTGCGCCATCCCACCCCCTTGCGCATGCTCGGTTTGCTGAACGCCCAGTGGTGTCTTACCCTTTAATGGCTCCTTGAGCGATATTGTTGACGGTGTCTTCCTGGGCCGGCACGAGACGAGCACGATTCCCCTTTAAGGGCTCCTGGAGCGACAGTGCTGCCGGTGTTTTCCTGGGTCGGCACGAGACGAGCACGCTTCACGCACATTCGACGTTTCATCGTCGGCAAGTCTCGTCGGGCCATGATTACAAGCAGCCCACAACCATCCGGGGAACGTGCATCGACCTCATCTTTAGGAACCTTTGGGGTTCATCCACTACAACAGCCCTTGACTTTACATTTCACAGACCATAAGGCGGTCATAATCAAAGCAAAACGCCAACCACAGCTCGGCGTCACCAATGTTGAACATGATGATGATAATGCTTAAATAAAGACAAACTCATACCACGTGCAACGAATCTCTCTCTCTCTCTCTCTCTTTAATGTCTGTCCACTCTAACACCTCCCACCCCCTCCAATAAAATTACACCATCTCCACGTAGGGGAACCCTGAGTATTATGCGAAGCAGCCATAGAGTCAACGCAATTTCCCATTTCGTAGTTCCGGTATGTAAATGTGTGGTAGCTACCATGGAAACCAAACGGTAAATATAATGGTAGCTACGTACCTCAACCTAACGGAAATGACGAACTGAAAGCTAATGGCCACGTGAATCGACCCCATGGCTGCTTCGTACACTATTCAGGGTTCCCCTACAGAAAGATGGTGTAAATTGTTCTTGGTTTATTTACGATAGTGACTGTGCGGGGAAACCATATTGTACTGGCGCATTCCAGTACCGGTCTCACGAAGGTCACGAAGGTAGTGTAGGCTAGAGCTTGGTACATAGTGGAGCTATTGGAAGACATCTGCGAAGATAAAGCAGCTTTCGCCCCTCATTTGACAATATTTTGTCAATGTGTACATCCCTTATAGGTTGTGAAGTATTGTTTACACCTATGTATTGGCGTTTATCTACCTTTTCAAGACTCGCGGGGTTATTACCGTAAACGCAGTTTACAGGTTCTTGTTAGACTCAGATGAGCAGACTTTTGGAGGTCAATCGATATTAGCCAATCGGTACACCACATGGCAGCATGGTTTAATGAATCAGCAATCTACGTATCTATAAACAAAATAGTTGAAATATAAGTTACAAGGAGGAATCGGCTGTGCCACAGTGGTAATAAAGATACGGCTCTTCGCCCTTCCTGCACAGGAACAAAAATACATGAACACTGTCTGAGGAACGTACGCTTTTCAAGGAAGACAAGCTCCTCTTGCAAGAACTGGAGAACTTCCCGTAGCGTGAGCTTTAGTGTAGGAGACTAAGGTAGAAGCATGGGAAGGTTGGTTTATTGTTTTTGAATTGGGAACCAGCGGTAAGGCGCTACACATGAGGGGAGAAGACACACCTGGATGGCGGTGAATAGGGCACAAAGAGAATAGCCCACAGCCCAACGATGGTGGTACCTCCCGAGTTCGTCGCAGCGGTTTCGCCACAACGCGAAACCACCCATGATACGAGCAGGATCTCACAGCTGCTTCTGGGACAGTACCTTTCAATTAAAAATAGCCCTATTCATATGCACCAAAATTCTAAGTGCAAATCACGTCA